>JAVLUX010000032.1:6409700-6482200 GCA_032164185.1 Moxostoma hubbsi | reverse complement strand
ACTATTCAACAGCTGGTCATCAGTTTACGTCACAGTCCAGATTTGTGGGCCACGCCCCCATACGATAAGAGCGCGTGTGCACTAATCAAATACAGAACAGTGCGTATGAAGTAACAGTATACATTTGCCGACCGCGTCATGCAACACGTTTCACCTGGAACAACCCGTGCTGCGTGGGATGCGATCCATGAAATGAACCGCCCTTGTCTGCAAGCCAAAAATCTGAATTAACATGCCCGAGCAAAACACTTCAAACTGTGCAATCATGTAACATGCATCTTGCGAAACTAGATTCATCTTTTGTCTCGTGCATAATCATGCATTGCCAAATAGCTACAATTTTAAAAGAACTTCTCCCATGAGCTAAGAAAATGTAGGTGTTTAGGCTGTATAAATGATGTTAAATACTGTATATAATGGTTAACTTGTTTATATATAGGCCTATATACACACATGCGCGTTGTTAACATTTCCTATATTCTCCCACCCCTCTGATTTCTGTCCCTTTATTTTTATTTTTTTTATCCAGACACCCCTTTGTCTCATTCTTCCACCCCGTCTATCCCCGGTGTATGTCTAAGGATTTGAAGGACTCTGTCTGCCCAGCAACAGTAGTTAAGGGCACATTCAATGCCCTTGTATACCATCTGCTTGCAAATCAAGGTAACCCATAGGCTGTTGCACAACGCACACTCAGTACATGTTATTTACCTCTCTCTCTATATATATGTATATATATTTGAAAGAACTCTAAACTGACTCAAGGCTGTACGTCCATAACAAAGCATAGCATCTGAAGTCATTGATCAGCTATTGATTGACATTTTAGTGCTGTGGTAAAATGTAGACATCATTGACTTTTTGTTTTGTTTGTTTTTGACAGGGGAAATAATTGTACAGTCTTTTAGAGGTATTTGGACTCAAAAGCTGTCAATGCACATGGCAAATCGTGAGAAAGAAATGGTCAAAGCACATAATTATTTTTGCAAAGGCTGTGCCTCCACTCAGGCCTTCAGAAATGCAACAAACACTGTAACAAGTTAGTACTCTAACCCCCTCTACTGGCCCAGAGTGATCTGAAAGGGACGAGTGCTTTAATGCTGCAAGCTGAGTTGCCATTGGTCTCCTGTGTGAGCTTGCTCTCTGGATGGAGGTATATATTTAGACCTTGTTTTCTTTTCTGCTATTATTTTAAGGAAAATGAATCACAGTGCAGCAGTGAGTATAATCTCATGTATGTTTATGAGACGGTTCAAATGTCAGGTGCATAGACAGCCAAGTTAAAGGGATAGTTCACTCAAATATGAAAATGCCCTTATCATTTACTCACCCTCAGACCATCTCAGATGTGTGACTTACTTTCTTCTGCAGATTTTTTGATTTTAATCTTAATTTTAATTTTAAGATTCTGTGTTGGTCATTTCAATGCACGTGAATGGTGGACAGAACTTTGAAGCTCCAAAAAGCACATAAAGGCAGCTCAAAAGTAATCCATAAAACTCCAGTGGTTTAATCCATGCAATCTGGAGTGATCTGATAGGTGCGGGTTAGAAACATATCAATAGTTAAGTCTTTTTTTTTTTTTTTAAATAAATCTCCACCTTTTACCAGCCTCTAACCAGTAGGTGGTGATATATGTGCAAAGAATGTGAATCGCCAAAAAACAAAAAAAGAAGAACATTGACTTGAAAGTGGAGATTTAGAGTAAATATTCATCTTTTTCTCACCTACAACTATTATATAGCGTCTGAAGACATCGATTCAACCACTGAAGTCATGTGTGTTACTTTTATGTTGGCTTTTTTAATGCTTTTTGAAGTTTTGGTCACCATTCACTAGAGAGCTGAAATATTCTTCAAAAAGATTTAGTGTTGTGTTTTGCAGAATAAAGCAAGTCACACACACCTGGGATGCCACGAGGATGAGTAAGTGATGAGAATTGTAATTTTTGGGTTAACTTGAGCAAACATGAAGAAGGAATGCAATGGCTATAATTATTAAATAATAATAATAATAATAATAATAATAATAATAATAATAATGGCGGCTAAGTATTGACCATGTGACTGAAATAGTTTTGAGTGATAGTAACTATTGAGTAAGTTTGAGTGAGCAAATTGACTATCTATGACAGCTCTCCTTGCCGTCCCTATCCCAGAACGGACGAATCGGTTTATTGCTTAAAAGAATGCACAAACTAAAGGTCAGGGACCGGGTGTATCGGTAGATGACCTGCAAGAAAATAAACTTAAAGCAAGTGGATACAGCTATACTGTCTATATTAAGTTTGCTATCTCAGTGGTATCAAATGTATTCAAGCACTGACCAGCTTGATTGGCCATTTATTATAATAATTACTAACCTCTTATAAAGTTTCATGAAGGCCTCAGTTGCTTTATGACCTGTATTACTCAGCAGGGTCTTGTAGTTCACTGTTGGGATGCTCTTTTTGAAGATGTGTGTGATATATACAAGTCTTTTGTTATAAATTAAGCACATGGGCCTTACATTTGTTTTAAGTGTTCTTTGATGCAGTCTTTGATCATAAGTCTTACTAATTGGCTGTGGAGAATATGGTTTTTCTGTCCTAATATGAGGCTGGTAGGAAGGTGAGCATTTAAGACATGGATTTGTGTTTCGGGGAAACCAACAGAGGATTTAGGGGCTCGTAGCAGATGGTTGACAATCCCTGCAAATGAACACATTAGTAGTAGTAGTAGTAGAAGTAGTAGTATTTAACTTTAGTTTACCCTCAGAGCAAGACTCTGTTAGGCTGATGTACCTATCACTACACAATCACAGATGCACTTGAAATTTTTGGGAAGATAAAAGTAGCTCACACGGTGTATTATGTGATCAGTGTTATCTCTTATAGGTGATTTTTGTTTTTTTTTCTTCAGTAACCGTGAATGAATTAAAAAAAATATATTATGCATTCCCTGCTTGATTGCGTGCAAAGGTTTTGAAATTGCTCTTAACACACAGAGATAAAAAATCACGTAGTTGGTGTAGGCGATAATTTGCGAGAAAACTTGATTTGGCTTGATGTAGTTTCAGCACCGTGGCCAGAGCTAGACGAGAACAAAAGGCGGATTAGCGTCCTTGATATCAGGGACCGTCCACAATTTACAATCCAACGCGAAAAACGAACAATCCAATGAAGATGTACAGCAAACCCTAACGCTATTTTTTTTTGTTTTGTTTGGATTTTCTTTTTCAAAGCATAACATTATTATTTAAATTGTTAAGTTTAACAAATTGCTATATGTTATGTCGCTCATGGTTCTTCATGGTTAAGGGACATATGACGTGATGAAGCATGTCAGACTATAATAATTATATATATATATATATATATATATATATATATATATATATATATATATATATATATATAATTCTTTTTTTATTATTATTATGCTCCAAAATCGCTTCCAGTTGGTAGGAGAGAAACACTGACGTTTGGTATATTTAAATGTTTTCTTCAAAATATTTTGTTCAGGACAGCTTTTACTTGATTAATTTAATTTTTTGTATTCTGTTTTAATTATTAACTCTTGTTTTGATATGCATGTTTATTCCTGTTCTGTTTCTAAGTAAAGCACATTGAGAAGCTACCTTTTAAAGGTGCTATATAAAAATGCAATATTTTATTATTATAATTATTAGGCTGTTAATATTATTTAGCTATTGGTCAGCGTTATACTGTATGTTATAAAATGCACATCTTGGTCTTAAACTGAATTACAGACTGTGCAGTGCATCATAGTGCAAAAGAAAGGGACAGCTGCTATTCATTGACAGCACCCAATAGTTTTGCGGCTAGGCTTTGTGAGAGTAAAATATAGACGCTCCCTTAAGTCGAGTAAGCATCACGGTTTCCACACCCCGAGGGAGGACAGGAGATGGACAGGAGGGGGACACCGGCTTTCGACGTCAAAAGCTACGGGTTATACAGTGTGTCAACACCGTGAATATAGGCTACTGCGTTGCCGTGCGTCCTCGTCACTGCCTCTGTGTTAAATCGTAAGTGGAAATACATTTTATTAGCATTTATATTTCAATTGGTTCATGCATGCATTCTAGTCAACAGGAGATATGTGAGAGGGCACAGACAGAGATATGACACATGCACGGATTTAGTTGTAGGCGACAGTGCTCAGCTTTCAAGCTATCCGTTCTCTGAAAGGTCTCTTTATTTGTGGGTGTCGATTATCAGACTATATTCTACAACCGGGCAGAAAGACAGCAAATAAACAAACATCCCCTTGGGATTAACGAGAGAGAGAGGGAGAGAGAGAGGAAACTAGATCAAATTTCGGCTTTGCACACACCAGAGAGCTCGTAAGGTTTGAATACTTGTATCGGTCTTTATTGCTTTGAAAGCTGAAGTTGCATGGATAGTGGCATGTTTCTGTTCTTCATCATGTATGTGCGTATGTGCGGTTGGTGTCGTGACAAAGAGCCACAGACGCCTGAGCCTCCACACTGGATTAAACAAAGAAGCAATGGAGATATACGTCAATATTTATATGCATTTAATGTTTTCTAATGTGCTGGGTCGCCAGAGCTTGCAACACAAGTTTCTTTGTCTACAGTGCTATTTTAATATCTGAAATGTCCTATATAGAGATTGACTGAACGCTCTCGTCCTATTAGGCTATATGCTGCTGGCAGCGACCTTAAGTTGTGTGTTATCACCTTATAATAACTTGTATAAATAAATACATATTATTGCATTATAGAATGATTAGCTCATCATTATTTAATGTACAGTCACATAGAGATGCTATTAAGATATTATAGATGATGTCTGCTTAATATGGTATTTGTTAATCACCATAGTAACTATAGAATGGCACATGATGACATAAAGTTCACCAATAGTGGCTCTTCCAGGAGCATTGACCAATTAACATGTAGAGACACAAAACACCATCAGGGTAACACGTGTGAGATTAACTAAACTACATCAAATATAAAACCGAACTCCCCAATGTACTTACCTGATATTAAAAATGAGAAGAAACATAATTATTCCCATAAAATATAATGAAATATGATGGGTCATGCAGGGAATTGTGGGAACACCCGATTACTGTTTATTTTACTGTAATTTTAACAGTAGTTTACTGTAAAAATACATGTTCTCTCTCGTTAAACAATGTACATTTTTACTATTAAGTATACAGGAAAATCATACTTTTTACTTCTAAAAAATGTAATTTTTACAACATTTTATTGTAAAAACTACTGTTATCTTTTCAAATGTCTAATTTTTTTTACTGTATTTTACAGTTAATACTCATCAATTAACTTTTTATTTCTGTAGCATTTTTACAGTCTTTTACCGTTGAAATTACAGACAGTTTTTACAGTGTATAAAATATAATGAAATATGATGGGTCACGCAAGAACTTCTGGGAATGTCGATCATTGTTTTTCACTGTCATTTTAACAGTAGTTTACTGTAAAAGATGCATGTATTCTCTTGTTAAATATAATATACATTTTACCTTTAATTATACAGTAAAATCATTCTTTTTACATTTAAACCAAATTTTTACAATATTTTACCATAAAATTACTAGTCTTGTTAAATATATATATATATATATATATATATATATATATATATATATATATATATGTATATATATATATATATATATATATATATATATATATATATATATATATGTATGTATGTATATTTAAAGGTAACTAACCGTTAACCAGTGTTTTTTTGTTTTTTAAACGTGTGTGTGTTTGTTTTTGTTTTTGCATTTTTTTACTGTAGCGTTTTACATTCTTTTACCACTAAAATTACAGACTTTTTTACAGTGTACGCAAACATGCGCTAGACGGGTGTCTTAGACCGTTGCGCCACGTTTTGTAGTCAAGTTACAAAGAACTTCGAGACACCTGCGTTCTTTTCTATTTGTGTCTAGTTCGGTCTGAACGGCCCCTTAAACCTCAGCTTTCCTTAAACTATTCTTTTGCTGCCTGATACACTGTTATTTCCCTCTGGAAAGGGAATCTTGTTCATGAAAGTTAATGTGTATATATAAGCATATATATAGAATATATCATGTTGCCGATCATTTGAAGTGCTCAGGTAACCTTCATATAGAGTTTTACAAAGCATTTTATGTTTTCTTTTCTCAGAGCTGTGACACTTCAAATCTTTCCACCGGGACTCGTGTTTAACATCGCGACTCTTCCCCCTCCGACCGAGCCGCTCTCCAGTGCTGAAATCCCGGGCGCAGCTGTCGCTCCGTTCTCATTCGGAAGCTGTCCTAATGAAGGAGGCCGACGCCATAAAGCTCTTCATTGGCCAGATCCCACGGAATCTGGAGGAGAAGGACCTAAAGCCCATCTTTGAGCAGTTTGGAAAGATCTATGAGCTTACGGTGATCAAAGACAAGTACACAGGAATGCACAAAGGTAATTAAACGAGATTGACGTGGCTCTATTGAACGGACAGTCTCAAGGGGAGATGCGAGACTAATGGTGCTAGATGAGTTTTCCTCTTAATATCTTAAGAGCACAGCGAGTCTCTCTTAAGACATATAGTGCTTGGTTAAGGTCTGCTTAATCTCATTGACACTGGGACTTAAATATTACAAATACTGTCTTTTAAAAAAAAAAAATCTTAAATCTTTTCTGATGTTCCATGAGACTTTTATTTATGCAATTTTCCCCCTTTTATACATGCATTTATAGTGCATTTGTGTAATGATGATGATGATGATGATAAGGGGATCTATTCATACAAAAGGCATCTATGATGAAAACATAAATGCATAATTTTGCTTACATTGATGTCATTTTGTTCTTATGCACAACTTTGCGTTTGCATTTTGAATTCACTGTACTGAGATCAGTGAATGCATAACTGTATCTGTTTTTTCATTTCTAAGTCACAGTAGTCTAACCTTCTATCCTTTTGTTTTGCTGTTTTAAACATTGCTTTATATTCAATGTGGCATTTCTGTTTGCTGTTATAGTTTTATTTTCACATCCCACGTTTGATTTATGTTGCTTCTTTTGCCAGGATGTGCATTCTTGACGTACTGTGCGAGGGAGTCAGCCTTGAAGGCCCAGAATGCATTGCACGAGCAGAAGACTTTACCGGGGGTGAGTTGTTGCTGTTGCTATATATATATATATATATATATATATATATATATATATATATATATATATATATATGAGTAGACAGGCTATAGCTGACTATGTACAGGATAAAGCTTTTATCATGAAGGTTTAGAATATGGCTAAGGACCATGAAGTCATTCTAAAAATGGAAGCAACACATTATATGGTCTAGGAAATGGGATCCGTGGAAATCCGTGTTGACTGAACAGACTTTAATGAGGTATGTTGGAGGTCGCAATCCTTGAAGGCATCCATGATCATTTCACGCTCTCTCTCTCTCTCTCTCTCTCTCTCTGAAGTCGTTGATTAGCTGTTAGGCCATCTGCCACGCCAGCGCTGTGACAGGCAACCTGTACATTCAAAAACCTCCAAATCTTTTCATCTTTTTGATATTCTGTCCCAAACCGGATCATACGAGCAGCACAGCAGATAGTCGAACAGGTGCTCCATTTAGAATGAGGAATTAATAAGGCGATACGCTCAATGCTTGCATCTATAACCACTGGCAATGTTTCTCCGTTGATTAGACTCGGATCAAGCAGACCCGCAGGGAATCCTTGCTTCCCCTCAAATTGTATTTAAGCGAGTTTAATTTGCACGAGAGGAAGCGGCGTGAGAGAAATGTCATAAAAGCAGGGACATGATGTCGAGCGAGTGGCCAATCAGAGCAGAGGAACAGGACCTTCTGGTGCAGCTGAACAGACTGTGAAAGGCCAATGTGGTCCCACCAGACGTAGGCTAATGAAGGGATATATGGCTTTATTGCACCGTATGTCACGTTACATTGCTGTTCCGTTTGAGCAGTAATTGGAACCAAAAAAAATGAAATCGAAGTGTGATTGAAGTAAACATCTTTCAGGCATGGATTTGTGAAAATCAGTGTTTGTGAGCAGCATCTGTTTAGATGGTTTTTCCTTATGTTGACCAACATTTTGCGTGCTTGTTCAAGAGTAACTCCACAACAAATCCCATTATTAGCATGACAGTAGTCTGACCTTTGCGACCTCCCCAGGCATAGATCAGTGGGTTTCCCCAGCTTTAAATCCCCTCTCTCCTCCTTTTCGATCCCTTCATCCTTCTATGAGTCTACCCCCCTTGCCTAAGCCTGGTAAAATGGTGTTCAAACCTCCCCCCGAGGTACAACAGGAACCACATTATTAAGATGAACTGACCCCTCTCTTCCTCTTTCTCTGTCTCTTTCTTTCTTTCTCTCTCTCTCTCACACACACACACACACACACACACAGACAGCCCAGCTGTGTGGCATTATTACCAGTTCGTGGCACCTGCCATTCA
This sequence comes from Moxostoma hubbsi, assembly GCA_032164185.1. Lineage (NCBI taxonomy): Eukaryota > Metazoa > Chordata > Actinopteri > Cypriniformes > Catostomidae > Moxostoma > Moxostoma hubbsi. The sequence goes on along the minus strand of JAVLUX010000032.1, from coordinate 6,473,743 downwards.
GAGTGGACCCTGCCCCCGGCCTGTCAATCATAGCAAATGCTCTGGCAATGCTTCGTGATGTGTGTTTAGAGTGTGTACGTGGGTGAGATAGGAATTGTAACCGTGATGAGGTGGTAAACGGATAAGATAGGAGAGAAATTGGGTTTGGAACATCATTTCCCATCTTTTCTATTTAGCTTTGTTGACACGGGACTCGTTTTCAAATCCGATCTTTAAGACTGTATTTTGCAAATGGTGAAATCAGAGTTGTTCGTTCAGATAGTGTAGTAAATATTTAGTTTATCTGCATCAGTTGCAATAGACTGTATTCACAGTAGCGACATATTTGATTTTTGATGGGAAGATAAACAAGGCTGTAAGGGTAGACTTACTGTTCATACCGTCTCCGTACTGTCCATACTGTATCTTCAATGGCATGCACTGTATACATCTGTATAAAGCTCCTGGATCACATCTAATTTTCACAAGTCATGTTTTCTGGAGTTTTTGTTAACTGAAATTGTTTTGAAAGATGTTTTTTTTTTTTTTCAATGTTTCGCCAGTGGAACGATCCAACAACAGTACAACCCATTAGACAAAATTATACTTTGGTTGTCCGTGCACAGCCCAGTTATTGTCCACTCTCGGACAGTCCTTGTCTGTGCGCATTGTCGGCACATGTGCTTGTCGTTGGCTGTACTAAAAGAGTATTATAAAGCAGTCATAGTCCACATGCGTCGAACGCGATTGTATTCACTCGCGGTCAAATGTGTTTACTTTGAACCGCAACTGCGATCCTTAAAATGATGTATACCCGGGCCTTAAGTCTATCCTTCACAGCCTCTTTGTCATTCACATCAAAAATGAAAGATGCTACTGACCATACTGGGAAGAAGGTCCAGAGTAGAGACTTAAGTGTCAACATGATGGCAAAAGATTTTCTGCCGCAGCAAATAAGAGTAGCTGTCATTGTGTAAAGAGAGCGGGCTGGAATTTAGCCTTTGTTCATGTCTTCTATGGGATCTCGCCTTGGTGTTGAACTCACTAGTTGCACGGAACAACAAAAGCATCAGAGGTGTTACTGTATTTTGAAGCATTCATGCATCTGCTGCATCTCCAACCCCTCGCTCATTCACTAGACACCACATTGTGTTAGCTGTATGGGAAAAGAGAAAGTGAAAATAAAAGGCTATGGAGTGAATAGACACCTTATGAAATCCATCCATCCATCCATCCATCCATCCATCCGTCCATCCGTCCATCCGTCCATCCGTCCATCCGTCCATCCGTCCGATTGGGATTTCAAGCATTTTCAACGCTTTCCCGGTCCCTTTAACAAGGGGACCCCCCACTAAGATCCTCTTTTGAGTTTAGTTAAAAAAAAAAAAAAGTAATTGTCCTATTGTAAATACATGTATTTTGTTATTTTTGGAGAGGATTACCCTTTTGTATAGCTTCATGTCCTTGTGATTTTAGAAATTAATTGGACCTAGTGGGTGAGGGGGTCTGTGTTTTTAAGCAATGCCCCTGTTTCAGACTACAAACAACTAAACAAATTTGAGTCTCATACGCCAAAAAATCCGATGTTGGTTGCTTGTTTACTAAAAAGCTTTTAGTATTCTCTGAAAGCTTTAGAGTTTGTACTTCACGAAGAAGTGCATCTCATTTAGCTAATATAGCAACCTTGAATAAAAGATAAACTGCGAACAGTGAATTGAAGGGAGAGGTAAAGGAAAAGATGGAGAGGCAGGGAGGAGGGGTTGAACAGATGGCATGGCTGGAGTGGCACCTGGCCTTATGTTTAATTTCAGGTGAGAGGCACACAGTGATTGTGGACAGAGGAGGAGAATGGAGACCCAGAGTCCTCTCTCTGGTTTTCAATCCTGTTTTCTCCACCCCTCTTATCTCCCCTCATCTCTCCTATCTCTCACTCTCTGCCAGTCGTTGCCATACAACGTGTTTGCTTAGCTCTGTTTATCACACGGCACCACTTGCACAAGCACAACAAAGCGGCAGGCATCATCCTAGACACTTAAGTCGTGCTATATTCACATGCACGCTCTCAGCCTCTCGTCAGTTTCCTTTTCGCTCATTGGCATCATCTCAAGTCTTATTCCCGTATGGCCGCCTCTAGTATTTAAAAAAACAGCAGGTTGTGTGCTATGGGGGGGGGTATATTAAATTTGAAAACAGTTGTTGTGTTGGCGATTTATGGCAAAATTCAGCTGCTATGTTGTGTTTCCCAGTGAGTTCTGTGCTTTTTTTGTGGTTTAAGTTCTTTTATTTGCTGTTTCAGGAACAGTCGTACTATTTCCTCAGCCGCAGGAATCATGACAAAGCAAAACGTTGTAGAAGTTTTTACATTTGAAGCTTCCCACTCTGTGGACATGAGTTCCTGTTGTTATCGATATCGCAATGGCTGTGTGTTCAGCTGATTGTCTGCTTAGGTTATCTATGATGTGTGTGTGCAGGCGCACATTTTTCCATTTACGTGTTTGAGACGAGTTGTGCATCTGAACGCATGTGTCTAAAAGAACGTCTGTTGTGCCTTTGTTGTGGGGGAGGGGAGGGCAGGTGTTATCACTCAGAGAGGGGGATGGAGTGTGTGTGTGTGGTAGCAAATGTCTGGATGTTTGTTTGTGGTTTTGGTACAATGCGCTCATTTTTATTTCTGTAGTACTACGTGAATCCGACACAGTGCACCCGGAAAGCTGAATAAATAGGTTATTTCAGATTTGATGGGTGTATACTTAAAATATGTGTCAGTACTTGTATTTAACAAATATAGCTCTTTAAAATATCGACCATTTTCTGGTGCACTACACTTAAATGTGTGAATTGAGACACCGTACACATCCAAAAATGTACATCTATGACAATTCATTTTCATGTAGATTCAAGTGCATTATTGTATGTGAGAGTACCGGTATGTAAAACTCATATTACTGTGCTTTTGACCCCCCAAAAAGATATAAACTAACCGTATCCGACTAACCCGATCAGACGCTTTAAATGATATAGGTGTGTACACGCGGACACACTCGTATTTTGTCTTTCCAGAACTATGAGATTAGGTGAATTTGATTTAGTGTCAGTGACTATTCTCACATACAGACAGGATAAGTCCATTGTTGAAATGAATTGAAGGGTTACAGGGTTCGAGAGCACAAAATAGAGAGAGAAGTGAAAGTGGGTCTAATTAAAGAGAAATTGGACGGATATGTGAAAAGGAGGGGAGATGGGGGGTGAATGGGGGGAAGGGGGGAAATGAAAGAAAATTTGACATAATGAGCCACGGGTGGTGGAGAAGGAGGGGGGTCACTGTTGGGGGGGGGGCAGCGGATGTCCATGAGCTTAAAGACAGACATCTGCTAGCAAGAGTGTGTGCTCGTGTGTGTTTGTGGCCTTTGATGATTACGCACACTCCATGAGAGCTGAACTTAATCTGATGGACATGTATCCACCAGGCACAGCGGATTTTTTTCACACCATTTTGAAATCAAACTGAATAAATTGGAGTTTGTATTGTTTAAACAGATCAGCTATTATTTTGTTTTTAAAAATAATGGCAAAATCTAAAAATTGGCGGCAAAACCCAGGGACATTCTGAAACGCTCGATATGGAAAGCACATACAGTGGCTTAATGTACTACAACTAGCAGGGAGAACCAAATCTCTCACACATACCTTGTTATAAACACCATCAACTGCCAAAACGACAATATTTTTCCTCATAGAAACTGTTATATGGAAACAGCTTAACGTTGAGTGGTTTTGTAAGGCCATTTCTGAGCATCTCATGCTACATTCACATGCTATCGGAATTACCGTAAATATGAGTATCCCACTCGGAAGTTGCACGTGAACTAACCCGTATTTATGACATGACATCATTTTGATACCTGAGTTTCCGAGTTGGGAGGAGATGTAGACTTTCAATTTGCCGTTTCGGTCATATCCATTTATGTATATGTTACATGTTGTAAAGTTTTTCCATTGTGAAAATAGCTTATTTATCAAATCAGTAATATGTATAATAGTGCAATGTGTGTGTGCCCATAGTGCAACAATGTATTAAAATGTCGTGTACATATGCAAAGTCACTAATTTTTAATACAATAATTGTACATACCATTACCTTGCTCATATATTACCACTTGCACATGTACATACACCATTCTTTGTTAGATGTCCTAACAAAGGTGCCCTGTGTGCACTTACTTGTTTCTCCTATCGCCCCAAAAATTCCTTGTATGTGAGCACACTTGGCAATAAAGCTCATTCTGATTCTGATAATAGTGTCAAAATAAAAGTTCCTCAAGATATATGTATGAATGGATCTGGCGTCGTCCATGTTTCATGTTCTATCCGACAACAAATCACTTGAAAGCTGCGTACTCATAATTACCCCTTCAGAAGTGGGAAGTAGGTGTATATTACAAGTAATAACACATGAAGGCAGCATAAATATCATGAATGCTGTCTACATTAAAACTGATGGGCCCATAATCTAAACTGTAAATTGTTTTTTTCAATAGGAGTCCGTTGTAAAGAAAAGGCTTATTAGTATTCATTTTATTGATAATAAAAACTGTGTATTGACATACTCATAACCCCAAAATATTAACGCAAAGTGCAAAAGTTTACACTAAGCAGTGTCTTTATAATGGCTTCTAATGGGTTGAAAACGCTCAATGTAAAAAGATTGTCTTTCTCCATTATGGGGTTGTTCTTTTGGCAATATATATATATATATATATATATATATATATATATATATATATATTAGCATATATGAACCAACAAATCTTTTTGTTTCAGTGTTGAATACAAAGACAGAAACTGATTATGATAAAGCCACAAACAACAAACCCACCTCATGGATCCTTTTTACTTCCGCTCTTAATTGGTTGGTTTTGCCCCATTTGTTCTCTGGAACAAATCACAAAGTTATCAGAGCTGGTTTGCTGCTAGTAATCTGTCTTCTTTGTGAATGTTTCCCAGATCAATACTGTTGCTCAGGAAAACCCATAAAAGCACTAAATGATGAATATGGCATTTGCAGATTTCCTGATGAGGAATAAGGACTTATCGAGTTTCAAATGTAGAGTGTCCATAATGATTTTTTAAGCATAAATATTTGCTACAGACTTTTCGCCCACAAAGTTGTTGTAACCAAGGACATTCCTTATTCACTCTTCACACAGAATATTCCAGGGTACATACAAGTTAAAAATAAGCATGCTGTGGATTGCCACTGAAAAAAGTTTAAACTTGCATCAATTTGTAAAAACACACAAGCACTCAAACAAAAAACAGAAATCCGCTCGCATTGGATGTCTATGGGGCAACTGCTTTATGGTTGCCCAATAGACTTCCATGGCCAGCGCATTTCTGGCACATGTCCTATGCCAGAACTATGAATAATACTATGAATATTGTTTTGTTGTTCAAACTTAGCTACAAGTCAAATATAGTATCTATGATCTGAATTAACTGAAAGGATGTGTTTGTTTGAATGTGCTATATTTAAAATTTGATATGCAAATCGAATCAGTGCAAATAAATATGAAGTGTTGTGTTGACATTCAGCTGTCGGTTGATAGTCAGTTGTGTAGTTAAGTGAAGTATAAAATGTGAGTTCAATCTGAGGCTAATAAAGTGCGGTGCTGGTATATGTATCGTGAGCGATCAAGAGTTCAGAAGTCTGAATGCTTGGGGGAAGAAGCCGTCAAGAAGTTGGCTGGTGCGGGTCCTGATGCTGCGCTACCGCCTGCATGATGGTAGCAGTGAGAGCAGCCCATGGTTTGGGTGGCTGGAGTAAAGCATTTCCCTTCGAGCCGGAAGGAACATGCTCAGCGAGTACTGACGCTGACTACCACCCCTGGAGTCATGAGTTCGAGTCCAGGTCATGTTGAGTGACTCCAGCCAGGTCTCCTAAGCAACCAAATTGGCCTGGTTGCTAGGGAGGGTAGAGTCAAATGGGGTAACCTCCTCGTGGTCACAATAATGTGTGGTTCTTGCTCTCGGTGGGGCACGTAGTGAGTTGTGAGTGGATGCCGCTGAGAATAGCGTGAAGCCTCCGCGGTAACGCGACGTGGAGACATCTGAGAGTCGTCCTCCACCACCCGGATTGAGGCGTGTCACTACACCACCACAAGGATGGAGCACATTGGGAATTGGGCATTCCAGATTGGGGAGAAATCAAATAAAAAATAAGAACGAAGATTTCAGTTCAACCGAAGGTTTAATCTCCTAGCCAAGATGTCTTGATTAAGGGTAGTTGACATGATGTTTCCAGCAATGACAGCAGTGTGACTTGCTAAATTGATTTAAAACTATTCAAGATTTTTCTAATCCGTATATAACTATCATTCATGCTGTTTTTATAATAACCACATATTAATTTAATTTATATATTACATAGAATATGTTTACTTTTAAAACGTGCACAAGAGTGATTAGCACCTAGAATGTACACGATGCCTTGTACATATACATTTTAACCTTAAATCCATATTATTTAAATAAAAAAAGATAATGCCCAGGTTATTTGTTAACAACACCTAATTTATCCTATACAACTGAATGTGTTTATGTAAAATGTATTTTGTGAATTTTGCACTGTTGAAAGTAGGTTATTATGTTTCTGACATATTTGACGTTTATTGTGCACGAAACTAAAGATTTCAGAGTGCTATTCACTTTTGAATGTGCTGCTAGTTTTAAAATGGGAGGTTGATAGAGCAGCTGAAAGAAGCAGTGAGAAAAAACAGAAATTGGAAAGAAAGAGAGTGGAATATACTGGGGGTTGGGTGGTGTGCAGGTTGATTACGGTCGCGAGTCCTGTTGCCAGGAGACGGCTGGGACAAGGGATGCTGGGTTGCTAGGAAACCAGCTCAATGCACTGGCCAGCATTGCATGATGGGTGCAGAGGCAAGATTGAGAACAGTCTTTGTGTAGATACACACCTAATTTAACATCTGCCACCACACACACTTACACACACTCACTGCCAAGTCGCAAGAGAGATCCTCTTTGAGCTTGAGTGCAAATCACACTCATACAGTCACTCTTTCCATGCACAGAGGAACTTGTGCAGCATGAACAAACATCTTGTGGGCGTATAGAGTGTGTGAATGAGTGAACGTGAATTGTGAGTCAATGCCTGTCTGAATATTGCTCATGCAATGTGCATATGTGTGAATTGGAAAGACAAATTGGGCGTGTCTTCATTCTGATGTGGACTCGTGTTCCGGATATTTGGGTGTCCTGGAAGAATGTCGATGTTTTAAAGGTTAAACATCAAAATTTGTGTGTATACATGTTCAGAGTACTACAATGGAGGGAAGCGGCAGAGTAAATGTCAGTTGATTTAATAATCTATGGATTTAATATCCCATAATCCCACTGAAATCCCTGGCTGCAGATCAAGGTGGAGATTAACTCTGTATGTGCTCATCATGTCTGTGGAAATGCCCGAGTGTATTTGCCGGCAAAACAAACCAAGCGTTGGTTTTAATGACCTGTACATATGGATGCATGTGTGGACAGATATCACATTAATATGTGTATTCTTTCTGCAGTACTTTATATCTATGTAAACATAAGAGTGTATTTGCTATCTGAGGTACAGATTGAAGGATTATAATTATTTGTGTAGGGTTGTATTTTATGGTTTGCATTTTTATTTATTTATTTATTTTTACATACGACTGCATGTCTTGGTTTCCTGGTGTTTCTGAGGCCTTATCCACGCTAGTCCATTTAAGTTGAAAAATGCTGTTTTCAGTTTTGTAACATCATTCATTATAAAGTATGCGGTTATGAAAAGTGTTTTTCGAAACTCATTGTTTTTGTTGGAAAATGCCATTCTCGTGTGGATTAATGGTGTAAATGTAGCAAAATCAATGCATTAGTGTGGACGCAGCCTGAATGAATGGGTCATTCTACAATGGAAATAAGTACAAAAATGATTAATACAGTATACTGTAAATTAATTATTTACATAACAAATACCACTATTTGTAATGTCAGTGGTTTTACTCTACATATAAAAACACCAATAGAACTTTTATGGAAACGTGTGTTTCCTTTGTTTAAAAAAATCTATAAAGAGACGATAGGCCAAAAACATTTTCATGAAAACATTTTTAAGAGACATTTTGAACCATCAATGGTGTTAACCCATTATGGCATTTATGAGTGACTGTTATTCAAAATTTGCTTTTAAAATATTGATAAAAGTCATATAAAGATTGACGCCAGCATTTTTGTTTTTGTAATGCCGTCCTGTTTTAAAAATAAATTCAATTATGAAATTTGGTTCCCATTACCTTTCATTAGGAGTAACATCACTGGAAAAAAGAGCATGCCAGTTAACACCACATCCATCCATCCATCCATCCATCCATCCATCCATCCATCCATCCATCCATCCATCCATCCATCCATCCATCCATCCATCCATCCATCCATCCATCCATCCATCCATCCATCCATCCATCCATCCATCCATCCATCCATCCATCCATCCATCCATCCATCCATCCATCCATCCATCCATCCATCCATCCATCCATCCATCCATCCAAAATATGTGTGCTAATAACAATAATAATGTCTGATTTTTTTTTTTTTTTAATAATTAAACTGAAAATGCTACCACAGTGACCTGTTCTAGGTTAGGTTGTCCATTAAATTTTCATTAGAAGCCAACAGGTTTCTTTGCCTAGATGGAGGACAAATCTTTGCTGCCTGTTGCTTTGGCAACCAGAGCAGTTACACCATCCACTTTTATCTGCCCAACTCTATTTCCCTCTCACTCTCTTTCCTTTTCCTTACATATTTATATTCTCAACGACTCACTTTTCATTGTTTTCGACACCTCCAGTGCCCTTTTTTCCTCTCCTGTGTCTCTGTCCCTCTTGTTCTATTTTCCCATCACTACCTTCCCCTCCCTTCATCGTCCAGGGCAACCTTGTTTACCTGCTGGGTAGCTCATCTCACCATTGTCATGGTGACAGGGGGTTGGTTGCCATGCCGACCTGAAGTGGCAGTGCCACAAGTCTCTCTCTCCTACTCTTTCTAGTCTCTTCATGTCTTTCTCTCGTAGCTTTGTACCCTTTTTCCTTGCCCTTTCCTTTTTGTTCTCCGCCACTATCTCTGTTTCTCCTTTCTGCCATCCTTGAAGCTACATGACTCATCACAGGCATGAATAATGCTGCTCACAGACTCCAGGATTGTGGCATGCCTTGTGGTGGATTTGTAGCTCGTACTGCCCAGTTGCATTTAGGTTAAATGATGATGATGATGATGATACAGATGTGCATATTAAAAGTGAGCTGTTCCTTTGTTTCAACCTTGATGTCATTTGGCTCCTTTCCGAAAATGAAACTAAAATGGCACAATCATTGTCCTGATCCATTTTGGTCTTGAAGTCAACAGTAGGTGCCTGATGCCATAGGAGAACCTTTGTATGTTCTATTTAAAGGTACAGTTAGTAGTACATAATACAATTAAGCAGGTATTCTTTAAAAACGTTAAGCAAACATAAGCAAATTTATTAAGTTAAATTCTGCTGCTCAAGGATAATTTCCCTTGCATGTAAACTGAGGTTAATTGTTGGTCACTGTTGAAGCTGCGCAGTAATGTGAACAGGTGTTTTGTGTCATAGCTGTTAGAGTGCAACGGTTCTCGTCCACTTTTCTTTTTTTTTAATTATTCCCATTTATTTTCTCTAAAATCTCTAAAAATATTCTTCATAAAAGAGTTCTAAGCCTTGAACCAAACCAACCAGCTCAGAGGTGAATCACAACATTTCAAACATTGTTTTGATGCAGAAATGCATTCGAAAATTGGGCATAAAGACAAAGGTACAAGACTGTATGTACTATAATTACTTGGAAGTGTTGCGAATGACGTAATCAAATTAAAGGAGACCTATTATGCCCCTTTTTACGAGATGTAATAGAAGTCTCAGGTGTCCCCAGAATGTGTCTGTGAAGTTTCAGCTCAAAATACCCCACGGATCATATAATATACCATGTTATAAATGCCTCTTTTTGGGTGGAATCAAGAACATGCGGTTTTCGTTTGTGTCTCTTTAAATGCAAATGAGCTGATTCTCCCCGCCCCCGACATAGCTCTGATCTCCGTCAATCTGAGACAATGATAACTAGCTGCATTAGACGTGGAATCAGCTAACAGGCACATTCGGAAAGGCGATTCGCACACATTCACAAAATATAAAGTGCGATACTTACATCTTCAGGATATAAAGCTGGAACATGAACAGTTGGTACTGATCCATGATTGAGAATCACATTTTTTGAAAATCCTGCTTTATATTGACACTCATTCACAAAGCAGTCTAGTGTCAAATGATTTGCACAAACATTACACATTTATTAATTTGTTTTATGTTTTGGGGCACATTTCCACAAAACAAAAGTTGTCCACTGTGTCTTCAGTGGCTCTGATGCCGGGAGTACATGAAGACTCGTTTGTTCATGTAAAACAGATCAAGGTCGCGGGCAAGGAAGAGGCGAGAAAACGGCTTAACATATAACTTAAAGGTTTAATGGAAAACTCAAAAGACAAACACATAAGATGACGGACATGTCCGTGAACGATCTCTCTCTCCCATCACTGTCGGCGAGTGGCCTTTATCCCTCTTGACGGCTTAATTAGCCTAATACGGGACCGGGCGTGCGTAATCACGCCCCGATCCCGCCTGCCACAGTTCACTTTTACAGCCAACAACAGAACACTTGTGACGTTTATGAAGCTGAGACATTATTCTTCTCACTTTATCTGCTCCGGCGTGGAACAAAAATGGCAGACTGTGTGTAGATCACTCAGGGGAGGATCTATGATAATAGGGTGGAGTCCGTCACCAGTCGTGGGTGAGGCCTGCTCTAACGTGACATCACTTTAGAGCAGAAACTAAAACCGTTCATTTTGACACAGTTTTTGATTTATAGAAATATAAGAAAGAGAAGTGGGTGGACTTTTAACATTGTAGGGTGGTTGTGTTCCCACACTGCCGACTCGCATACAAACACCATGTAAAAGTGAATTTTGCCTAATAGGTCCCATTTAAAAACATTGTAATTATATAAAGCGATTGACATTTAAGTTTTTGTATATGCATGGAAGCAATGTATTATATAGCAAAACATTCAGATATGTGCAAATATAGAAATAGTTGAAGGCTGTAGGGTCGCTGCAGAGCACTTTTGGCATGCTTTATTGGGCATGATACTCTGATTGGTGTATCGTTTCTAGGCTTTACTTTTCTCCTGTTAACACCAACATCTAGAACCTATTCACTGATCTGAAGAACCTTTTTTTTGGTCTGCATAGAACCATATAGCAACTCAAGACCCATATAATGTGAAAAATGCTTCTTGATGATGCTTTATTAAACCTAAAGAAAGCAAAAAAAAAAACATTTTTATTAAAGAAATCTGATTTATAAGAGTTTATGAACCAAATTAAGAGCAGCAGCCCTCAGTTCAATGATTAAACATCTTCAGAACTTATTTTTCCCTTATTGCTGGTGTGTTTTTGGAAGATAAACAAAGCAATTTGGGGAAATCAGATTTAAGAGCTGCAAAACAAGCTCTTTTAGCTGAGATCAGATTAGTCATCACCAGCGGGAGTTAAACTAGGGAAGTAAATTAACTGATCTGGAGCAGACGTATAGTGGGTGTAGTAGATCTTTACAGTGCTTTACATTACTGAAAAAATCAATGAAGACCTGCTTCATTATTCATCCTAATAAATTCCCTTCTGTTTGTGTCCTCTGCGAGTCGTGTAATATGTCGTTTTTGCGTGCTTTGAAATGGTGAAAGTCACTATGTATGGTTTATACCTCTCTCTCTCTCTCTGTGTGTGTGTGTGTGTGTGTGTGTGTGTGTGTATTTGTGTTTGTGAGTGATTGCAAGTGATTGTGTGATCAATACGGACCCCAGATGAGTGATCATGGCTGGTCGGTTAAAACAAAGCGATCTGAATTGGGCCAAAATGTCACCTTTTGCATAATTAACGCCTTTTGATGTTGATTTTTGGCAATTTAGCTCACAGTGTCTCTCCCTGCTTTTCATCCCGTCCTTTTACTAATTGCATTTATTTAAATTAGAGTTGCACTGATAGTAGTTCTCGATGGCAGTGTGGTGTCATTTCATTTACAATATTGCAACATCTACCATCGGTGTTCATTTGATATATTCTGTTTATTTTTGTTACATGTAAAACAAAGTATTTATTTGCAGTAAAATCAAAGAATGTATTCTTATATCCACCATCTAAAACCATTACATTGGTTTTTACATTACATTCATTTTATGTAAATCATCAAACGCTGTTTGTGCTATGGAAGTGAATGTTTCCCAATTCGTGTGGATTTTTGAGGAGAGGCTTGCTATAACTTTTCTAAACCATTAAAGAAAAAGGTCCTGGTCCTATTTCACTGCGAAATGAAAAGAAACAAATAAGAAATTATATATTGCATAAAGAAAATGAAGCCTATTATTATATATGGCCATTGAGAAATTATTATTTTTTTTTTTGCATTTTGCACATTTTACCCCCTAAATTTCATTATGAAAAAGTCATTATGATAATCTCATTAGTACAATGTGAAAAAAAAATATTATTTAAACTGTACAAATTGTTAGCATCATAACAGGACTCCTTCATACTGCCTTAGCTTTTCGCTGTCTATAATAATACAAAAATATTGTACTTTTTTACTGCAATACACCAAAAAATGACTGTTTTATGCTAGTGAGAATTATCATTGAAAACAGTAGTAAAAGTAAAAGAACAATGTTCGGACGCGCTGCTCCATATTCCTTATACACGCATCTTTCCCATTATTGTCAATGAGGCTGTCTATCCTGGAAGCATCCATTAACGTTCACTTTCAGATGTGGATGTGAAATTAAACTGTAAAAGTGAAAGTGGAGATTTAGAGTAGAAAAGGACTTAAATATTGAACTGTTTCTCACCCACAACTGTTAAATCGCTTCTGAAGATGTGGATTTAACCACTGGAGTCTCATGGATTTGTGAGTTTCCTTTATGTGATATTTGGAGCTACAAATGTCTGATCACCATCCGCTTGCATTGCAAGGACCTTCAGAGCTGATATATTCTTCTAAAAATCTTTGTTTGTGTTCTGCTGAAGAACGTATAATTATACACATCTGGGATGGCATGAGTGTGGGTAAATGATTAGAGAATTTGATATTTTGGGCGAACTATCCCTTTAAATTGGCACGCAATGCTTATAACATGTCAAAATATCAGCCAATGATACAAGACACTTATAAGATACTTTCTTTGAAAATAAGTTTTAATATCTTGTTTAATTTAGCTTTTCGGGTAAATGTATCTTGCTTAAAGGATGTTTTAGACTTTTTTTCTGGAAAACAAGCCAAAGACACTAATGATGAATGCGATTTTTGCAGTGTATCCAAATTTAAACACTATAAATACTATGAAATGACTCCCTTTCTTCTTTGCATTGGTTGTATTCGTCACTCACTCGTCTCCCTCTCTCTTTTTCTATTTTAGTGTTTCTTTTTTTCTCTCCTATCATCATCATCCATCCCTCTCTCCCCTGGTGCCTCTTTCTCTCTACTGTTTCACAAGCCCAGAATCTCTCACCATATTAATCTGCTGTGCGTCTGTAATCCAGATTAGCTGGCGAGCGTGCTTAATCCCATCACTTCCCCAATCCCGCGTGGGTGTGTGCTTTTCCTGGTGGCCGAGTGAATGAGAGAGAGCGAGAGGATTAGGTGTGATCGAGAGAGAAAGGCATAAAACTGATTCGAGATGAGAGATAAAAATGGGAGAGAGTCAGAGATGGCGATTAGGCCTGAAATGGAGGCAAACAAGTACCAAGCGATGTGGAGAGAACAGATAAAGGGAGGTAAATAGAACAGGAGCATTTTCAGTGTGGAGATTTTACTTTAATAACTGGAAAATTGAGACAGATGGGAAGGTCTACTGCATGTACACAGGCAGCCAACATTTGGGAATAATGTACAGATTTTGCTGTTTTGGAAGGAAATTGCTACTTTAATTCACCAAAGTGGCATTCAACTGATCACGAAGAATAGTCAGGACATTACTGATGTAAAAAACAGCACCATCACTAATGGAAAAAAGTTATGTTTGATCAAATCCAGACAGGCCCCATTTCCAGTAGCATCACTCCAACACCTTATTCTTGAGTAATCATGATAAATTGATAATTTGGTACAAGAAAATCACTTGCCATTACATCAAACACAGTTGAAAGTTGTTTGGTTCATTTATTGAAGTTTAACATTGTCTTTGCGTTTGTTTTTGAGTTGCCACATTATGCAATAGACTGGCATGTCTTAAGGTCAATATTAGGCTTAAGATTAGGTAAGATTTCATACAAAGATGTAACTACAGTCTTCAAAGCACAACTGGCTCTAACAAGGACAGAAAGAGATGTGGAAGGCCAGATGTACAACTAAACAAGAGGATAAGTTCATCAGAGTCTCTAGTTTAAGAAATAGACGCCTCACATGTCAGCTGGGATCAGCTAGACTGTAAGGTGTGTGAGAAGTGTCCGACAAGACAGTCACATCTATGACAAGTGCTACAGGAAGTGTGGGGTGAAAGGTCACCAGAGTATCTGGACAAACTGACAGCTAGAATGTCAAGGATCTGCAAAGCTGTCATTGCTGCATGTGCAGGATTTATTAATGAGAACTCTTTGAAGTAGTTTAAGAAGTTCAGAAGATTTTTTTCAAATTGTATTAGTAATTTTCACATTACTAATGTCCTGACTATACATTGTGATCCTTTGAATGCCACTTTTGGTGAACAAAAGTACCAATTTCTTTCCAAAACAGCAAAATCTGTTCATTTTTCCAAACTTGTGGCCTCCAGTGTATGTACATTTAGCAGGTGTTGGAGCGGATATGCAGTGTGGTTGATCATGTCATGTGATGTGTTTCAGATGAACCGCCCCATTCAAGTGAAGCCAGCAGACAGTGAGGGCCGAGGAGGTATGTCCTAATACACAAACATACACATGCGCATACAGTGCACTAGGACAGTTTTGATGTTCCAGGTTCAACACAAGTTCAATCAACAGCATTTGTTGCATAATGTTGATTACCACAAAAAATGTATTTAGACTCGTCCCTACTTTTCTTTAAAAAAAAAAAAAAAAAAAAAAAGCAGCATATATCAGTGAGACATTTACAATGGAAGTGAATGGGGCCAATTCTTGGAGGGTTTAAAAGGCAGAAAATTTAAGCTTATAATTTTATGAATGCACTTACATGAATTCTTCTATTAAAACTAATTTTAGTCATTTTAGGGTTTGTTGACATTACATCGTCATGGCAACGAAGTTGTGAAATTACTATAATTTTACACAGAAAACGTTAGTAAAGTAACTAAAATCGTGCTTACGTGCATATTGTTTATGTCTAGTGGCTATAATGTTGAAACAGTGAGTATGTTAACATTTACAGATTGGCCCCCATTCACCTCCATTGTAAGTTCCTCACAAACACAGATTTAGCTTTTTTTTTTAAAGAAAAGGAGGGGCAAGTCAAAATAAATTCTTGTTGTTATCAACATTATGTCACAAATGCTGTCGATTGAACTTAACTTGTACTGAACCCGGAATATTCCTTTAAAATATGAATAGTTGACATAAAATACTTGTTTGTGACATATTAATTGAGAAACTACATTTAAAATGAACTAGTGAAAGCATAAAGGTGATACAAATTTTGAAAATGTAAAAGTTATACTCTCAAATATACAATCAAATAAAAAGAAATAAAACTTTTTTTTGCTTAATTGTATGAATCATTTTTCCATTGTTATTTTCAACAAAAGGACGTCCCCAGATGTCCCCAATAGAAATATTTGACAGATTTAGCTCCTTTACAATGGACAGTTGGTCCCCTAAGTATAGCTGACATTATAGCTAGTATACATTAGTATAGTATACATATCACATATAGCAATGTGATTAGTATAGTTTGCATACATTGTTCCAGTACATACCTAACATACTATATGTTATAATAGTCATACATCGTCATTCATTTATCTTGGACTTTCATCCATTGAGACACTTCTGAATTGCACAATTTTTTTCCAGTTTGCTCAGCCCTGGTTACTCATCAGTTCCTGGAGTGTAAGTTCCTGGAGCCATAGTTCTCTTTGATATTGTCTATATATTTCTGCTGCAACCTAGTCTCATAGAAATAAATGACTTTTCATGCAGTTTCCTGGTGAAATGAACACTGGAGGCACTACAACAACTGTTTTATTTGCTTTCATGCAGATTACGATTACAACGGCTGATTATGACTTTATATACACTTGATTTTTAATACCATTTCTCTTTACATGATATCTAAACACTTTTCTATAATGCATCATTTGAAAAATGATACATTGTAATGCATTACAGACTCACCTACATTAGCACGCTTATTCCAACATGATTAGCTTCCACGGTAGCTCACCTGATTGAGTGTTGGAGTTTGGACGACCGCAGTTCGAGACCAGCCAAACATGCAAGTCAGAGACAATTTAGAAAAGATGGGTCACTTCTATTAAAATGAATGGGAGTATTTGGAAAGGATGTAGAAAGGAAGTCCCTACTTATAGGTAATAGAGCCAATCATCCCATTTTAGATACAGACATCGCCTGTCAATCAACTCGAGAACACGCATGCACATAAGCCATACACGCCAGAAAATGTTGATTGCGCATAAATGTAAACAATCCATGATATCAGTGTTGTCTGATTTTACTGCTGATTTGAAATATGTTCTATGATTATAATCTTGAACAACCATTTTGGAGATTTCAGTCTTTCCCCGTTTAGTGCACAAGAGCTGCACTTGTATGCCGCTTGATTACATAGAAAAATAGCTGCCCGGGAGCGTTCCAGAGATGGCTGCCGAGTGACTGACTTGCTAAAAAGACTTTGTGCAAGCTGACACGTGAGACCAAAGTGTCACAGAAGCAACAAAAATGCAGTGGTTGATTCAGAAAATGTACTTTTCATTTCACATTTGCTTTTAGTACACTAGCGGTTAGGTTTATGTTAAAGTTTTAGGTTAGGAAGGTACGTTTTACTCATTAACCTCATATAATATTCACCTTCAAACCTTGTCTGATTACCATACCATTTCACTGGCTTTTGGCGCCTCCTGCTGGACATTTCACTTGGAAACTGCAGCAAAATATGTAATAAGGCACGTAATTTTGTTTCGCATAAATTTTGCCACAGTCACATAATGTTCATGAGACCAGGCTGTTCTTGTTTGGATACATTTTCATACATCCGAAAACATAAGATGTGTTTAAACATTTTTGCTTATTTGTAGGCGCCTTTAGTTCAGCCAAAGTATTTTCATACTACACAGCTAAATGTATCCAGAATACAAAAATGTTAACCCTTTAAAAGATCATAAATATGAATAAACATCTGATTGTCCACATCTTACTGAAAATGCAGTTGAAACTGAAAAGATTACATTTATGATCTCTTTTTGGATGAAGAAATCATCCTATATAATGCAAGAAAGATAATCCTGTATAACACATGCACATGTATCAAAAGTCAGTGTCATTGTGTTGGTCAGGAAGTGACAGTCTTCTAGGGCCTTCTAGTGGTCATCTGTATTACTGCAGAAAATATGAACCAAGGAAATAACACTAACATTGAGTGACAGATATTGCATTGAATTGAAGATTATTACCATTTTAGAAAAGTATATGATCTTGCATTGCTCTTATGTGTAATAATCACTATCATTTGTCTTTCTGTATGTAGACAGGAAGTTGTTTGTAGGGATGTTGGGGAAGCAGCTGTCAGACACTGATGTCAGAAAAATGTTCGAGCCTTTTGGTAGTATAGAGGAGTGCACAGTGCTCCGAGGACCTGACGGAGCCAGCAAAGGTGCGTAAATTGTATTCAAATCCAGACTGCTATTCAATGCAAGGCCAAAGAAATTGTATTAAAAACAATTTGTGAACTTCCATTCAAAATTGACAAAATACTGAGTATAGAGAAATATTGCCAAGACATCTTTCTGTTCTGTTGTCTTTCCTAGCTGCATGCAAAACACAAACATAGCGTGACCAGTGTAGTCCGATTCACAAACAAATCAAACTTCTAATTGTCCACTTCTGAGTGGACAAATGTGTCTGAAATTGTTGGTGTGCCAGATGAGTTGATGAAGTGGATATTATGGTTTATATAATATTATATAATAATATATTAAAAGATTTAATAAGTATATACGCTACTTGTGATATGTCGACAAAAAGACACCGGTCGACATGTCTGGATGTTTTGCGGCCCCTTTAAATATAGTTCACAAAACCAAGCATTCTGAATGAATGCTGCCGCCTATTTCAACTATGCCAGAGCATCCACGAATCTTCCATAGCGTTCACGAATCTTCCATAGCGTTGTTGGCAGGGCAGCCAGAGCAAATTTTGACGCTCTTGCCACCTCTGGTCTGAATGCATGGTAAGCCTGTTCTTTAAATGAGTCACTCAAAAATACACTATCGTTTGAATCATTCACTGAATTACCTAATTTACTGAACTGCAAGTTGTCATTACTGTCACTACTTGATATGAACCAAGAACCGTTACTGTGTTATGGATATTTAAGGTTTGTGTGACTTGTAAAAAATGTAATTAAAAAAACATTAAAATATTTGACCAAAAAAAATTATTGTTTTTTTTACAGAGCCAGGGCAGATTTTTTTTTTCTGAAATAGTTTTGCGTGCCCTCAAAAGTTTAACGTTCTCTCGCAGTAATTTGCATTCCCTCGTAATAGTTTTCTGTTCCCTCACAATAGTTTTCTGTTCCCTCACAATAGTTTCTGTTCCCGCACAATAGTTTTCTGTTCCCGCACGATAGTTTTCTGTTCCCTCGCGATAGTTTTCTGTTCCCTCGCAATAGTTTTCTGTTCCCGCGCAATAGTTTTCTGTTCCCTCGCGATAGTTTTCTGTTCCCTCGCAATCGTTTTCTGTGCCCTCGCAATAGTTTTCTGTTCCCTCGCAATAGTTTTCTGTTCCCTCGCAATAGTTTGCTGTACCCTCGCAATAGTTTCTGTTCCCGCACAATAGTTTCTTTTCCCTCGCAATAGTTTCTTTTCCCTCGCAATAGTTTCTGTTCCCGCACAATAGTTTCTGTTCCCTCACAATAGTTTCTGTTCCCTCACAATAGTTTCTGTTCCCTCACAATAGTTTCTGTTCCCGCACAATAGTTTTCTGTTCCCTCACAATAGTTTTCTGTTCCCTCACAATAGTTTCTGTTCCCTCACAATAGTTTCTGTTCCCGCACAATAGTTTTCTGTTCCCGCACGATAGTTTTCTGTTCCCTCGCAATCGTTTTCTGTGCCCTCGCAATCGTTTTCTGTGCCCTCGCAATAGTTTTCTGTTCCCTCGCAATAGTTTGCTGTACCCTCACAATAGTTTGCTGTACCCTCGCAATAGTTTTCTGTTCCCTCGCAATAGTTTTCTGTACCCTCGCAATAGTTTTCTGTTCCCTCGCAATAGTTTTCTGTTCCCTCGCAATAATTTCTGTTCTCTCGCAATAGTTTGCTGTTCCCTCGCAATAGTTTTCTGTACCCTCGCAATAGTTTTCTGTTCCCTCACAATAGTTTGCTGTACCCTCGCAATAGTTTGCTGTACCCTCGCAATAGTTTTCTGTTCCCTCGCAATAGTTTGCTGTACCCTCACAATAGTTTGCTGTACCCTCGCAATAGTTTGCTGTACCCTCGCAATAGTTTTCTGTTCCCTCGCAATAGTTTGCTGTACCCTCACAATAGTTTGCTGTACCCTCACAATAGTTTGCTGTACCCTCACAATAGTTTGCTGTTCCCTCGCAATAGTTTGCTGTACCCTCGCAATAGTTTGCTGTACCCTCGCAATAGTTTGCTGTACCCTCGCAATAGTTTTCTGTTCCCTCGCAATAGTTTGCTGTACCCTCGCAATAGTTTGCTGTACCCTCGCAATAGTTTTCTGTTCCCTCGCAATAGTTTTCTGTTCCCTCGCAATAGTTTGCTGTACCCTCGCAATAGTTTTTTGTTCCCTCGCAATAGTTTTTTGTTCCCTCGCAATAGTTTCTGTTCTCTCGCAATAGTTTGCTGTTCCCTCGCAATAGTTTGCTGTTCCCTCGCAATAGTTTGCTGTTCCCTCGCAATAGTTTGCATTCCTTCGCAATAGTTTTCTGTTCCCTCACAATAGTTTCTGTTCTCTCACAATAGTTTCTGTTCTCTCACAATAGTTTGCTGTTCCCTCGCAATAGTTTTTTGTTCCCTCGCAATAGTTTGCATTCCTTCGCAATAGTTTTCTGTTCTCTCGCAATAGTTTTTTTGTTCACTCGCAATAATTATTTGTTCCCTCGCAATAATTATGCTTGCCCTCGCAATAGTTTTCCGAGCATTGGCTGTGCCACAAGTTTTCCTCAAACTACAAATGAGTAGTTTACCCAATTGCATCTACAAATGCAAATGAGCTTTGTGGCAAACTATTTGTGGCAAATTAACTGCACGTTTGTTACAAATAAGTTGTTCTACATGTTATCAGTTGTCTTTGACTTGGAATGCTGGTTACGATACACAACACAGCTTTGTCACTAAGATTACAGAAAAATAAAGCACATCTGTATCAGCATTGTTGTAGTACAATGTTGTAGCATCCTTTGATGCAGGGAGTGTGAATTCATGCACGCACATTTCAGCTAATGAATGATAGTCCGTTCGGCTCACTGTGATTTGCGAAGTGATGGATGTGTGTGCCGAGGGTAATTACTTGTGAGTGTTAATGGACCAGATGCACCTGCCAGAGTAAATCATTAACTGTGCTTCTCTTTACACTACCATATGTACATATGTAGGCCAAGGGAAATGATGTGGCCATTTAGACCAAATGGAGCTTGTTTTTCATTTTTATTTTGTTTAATTGGACGTTTAAATACTCTCACTTGATGCATTGTTTTGGATTGTAAAATGTTTCCCTAATGCATTTGCTGCACTGCTTTGGCCTTGTCTAATAATGTGATTTGCGTTGCAGGTTGTGCATTTGTAAAATATCAGAGTAATGCAGAAGCGCAAGCGGCCATCAGTGCTCTACACAGCAGTCGCACACTCCCGGTTAGTATATTTCTATCTGGGTGACTTACAAACTCAAAGAATGTAAGATTCCTCCCACAGTCACACCTACAAACATAATACAACACAGTGTAACATTGTGCATTATGTTGCTACTCACTCACTGAAAGAATGCAACGTCTTTGTGCTTTGTTTTAACAACACCCACAATGCAGTTTATCATGATAAGTCTCTTATTTAAAGGGATAGTTCACTCAAAAATAAAAATTCTGCCATCATTTACTCAACCTTATGTCGTTCAAAATCTGAATGATTTTCTCTTTTATGTGGAACACAAAAGGAAATGTTAGGCAGAATGACAGCCTCAGTCAGCATTCAATGCATCTTTTTTTATACAATGAAAGTGAATGTGACTGAGACTGTGCATTCTGCCTAACATCTCCTTTTATGTTCCACGGAAGAAAGTAAGTGGATTTGGAACAAATGACAGAATTTTCATTTTTGGATGAACAATCCCTTTAAAGATTTTAGATCATTTAAATGATTTTAATCCCTACAGGGTGCGTCCTCGAGTCTGGTGGTGAAGTTTGCCGACACAGAGAAGGAGAGAGGGATCAGGCGTATGCAGCAGGTGGCCTCTCAGCTGGGTGTCATTAGTCCCATGAGTCTACACCTGGGCGCATACAATGCCTACACACAGGCAGTGAGTGCTAAAGCAACACTAAACATATACACATAGCACAATCTGGCCCATTAATATAATTAAATTACATAAACTGAGTAATATTAGAGTCTCTACACAGTATGTATTTTTAAGATACAATAAAGCTTTATAATTTTGCATTGTTATACTAATTGCCTTGAATATCCATGGAAGTGTGAATTGTTGTACACTAGCCCCAAAAAGTATTTGGACACTTTGTATGAACGTCATTGCATTAGAGAACAAAATCTGAAACTAATTGGCATCTGTAAACAAAGAGCTTTTCCCAGAACTAACTTCTGCAAAAGTATTGTAGTTACTTGTAATTTACTGACAGTGCCTGGTTAAATGACTTCTGAATTGTAATCTGGTATGATTATGAATTCCATGACTAAAATTTTAATCGGTAACGTAATCTCTTGAATTACATGTTATAGGTAATCTAATGTTATTACTTTTGGATTACTTCTATCCTAACTCTTGATTATTTGATGTCACATCTTGCACAGCTTGCTCACAGGGGTTCTCAATAATTATTAATTAAGTTGTACTTGAGTGTTTTGATTATTGGGTACTCCCTACCACATCCCCCCAACAATCATGCCACGGTCCAAATCACTGAGATCATATTTTTCCCCATTCTGATGGTTGATGTGAACATTAACTGAAACTTCTGATGCTGCATGATATCTGCACGATTTTATGCACTGCACTGCTGCCACACGATTGGCTGATTAGATAATTGCATGGATGATTGTTGGTGCCAGACAGGCTGGTTTGAGTATTTCTGTAACTGCTGATCTCCTGGGATTTTCAGAATTTTTGAGAATTTATTCTGAATGGTGCCAAAAACAAAAAACATCCAGCGAGTGCCAGTTCTGTGGATGGAAATGTCTTGTTGATGAGAGAGGTCAACAGAGAATGACCAGACTGGTTCGAACAGACAAAGTCTAAAGTAACTCAGATAACCACTCTGTACAGTTGTGGTGAGAAGAAAATCATCTCATAATGCTATTCTGAGATGTGATTGGTGCTGATTTGGTGGCACGAGGGGGACCTACACAATATTAGGCAGGTGGTTTTAATGTTGTGGCTGATTGGTGTACATCAGCATTAGGTTGATTTATAAAGATTTTTTTTTAAGATTAAAAAAGAAGAAATATCAGGGGGATACAAAAATTACGATCAATTTACTGCCATTGCCTGATTATGTGATCATGTAATCCATATAAAAGTAACTTGAGTATTTCAAACCGGTGTGATTACACTAGGCTGGGCTTAGATGTGTGTAGTCAAACTGGCGTGATCTGGATTCGCTGTTTACCAGCAGAGAGGGACTGAAGCGGTTGTCATAATGAACCAGCTGCTCAAATACTCCTCAAATAGTCAACATCACATTGTCTTCATTTTTTTATTTTACAAACATTCAAATAATCAACAAATAAAAGTATAAATCCATTGTTTTGTTTTCTGACATCAAACAAAGAATTTATAAACTAGTCAGTCCACTTGTGCCTTCTTTAATTCTTTCCGTCACTCATTCTCACCACTTCCTGTTCTGAGTGGAATGGCTCGATTTTTAGCCTTCTATGGTTCTGTGACAAACTCAAATTCCCGTGCATCATTGTATGTAAACAACATAGTGGCATGCACAGCCAGCAGTAGCGTTTGCAATCGCATTTTATCTATCGCATTCAATCATTATAAACATCTAAAAAACACATGAAATGTTTGATAACATATTATCTGCGGATTGACGGTCTCAGATGCGGAGGCAACTGAAGAGATTCGTCCTCCACCACCCGGATTGAGGGGATTAATAAACACCACCACAGGGATTTAGAGCACATTGGGAATTGGACATTCCAAATTGGGGAGAAAAAAAAAAAACTCATGCTGGGTGGTCAGACTGTACAAGAGAAACTCGTGTGTGAAAATACAGTCTAATCTAATTACAAGTACTTGACATAATTTTAATGGATGTAATGGATAGTTCACCCAAAAATTTTAATTCTCTCATCATTTACTCACCCTCATGCCATCCCAGATGTGTATTTTTATATGAATATTTCAGCTCTTTTGGTCCTCACAATGCAAGTGAATGGGAATCAAAATTTTGAAGCTTCAAAAAGCACATAAAGTCAGCATAAAAGTAATCCATACAACTCCAGTGGTTAAATCAATCAATCAGTCATTGTCTTCAGAAGCAATATGCAGAATTTGTACTATAAATTCTCCTCCCTGTTCAGTCAATCTGCACTTTCACTTGCTTGAAAAGTATTTAAAATAAATGTCACTCTATTTGAAAGTTCGTAATCTAATGCAGTGACATGAATACATTTTAGAGAGTGGCTGAAGTGCCACTTTCTGCTATTTTCAGAAGTTTGAAATAGCATTGACCTGATAACCCCAGCACATGACTTGTATTTAGTCCAACCATGCCAAAGGTTTGTGTTGTAGTAGTTCTGTTGTACAAAGCCTATAGCCTTGGATTATTCTTTTTTTTTTTTGTCCTTTCCAGCTGGTCCAGCAGCAGGCCTTGGTGGCTCAGTCTGCATATTTGTCTCCCGTGGCGACGGTTGCCGCGGTGCAGATGCAGCAGTTGGCTGCTCTTAATCCCAACAGCATCATAGCTACGCCCATCGCCTCAATCACTCCCTCCTCAGGTACATAAAAGTCTGCTGCACAAAAGAGAAGTTTATGTGTAGCTTTCCCATTTCTTCCATTAGTTTATTCATGAATGGTGTTTCTGCCGTAGGTACGAACACTCCTCCAGCCATTGCTGCCACGCCTGTGTCTGCTCTGCCACCACCAATCGCAGTCAACAGTTACACCCCAGTTCCTGGACCACCCAATGGCCAGTCTGCCTCTGAAACCCTCTACACCAATGGTGTCCACCCATATCAGGGTAAGGACCTCTCCAGTCCTAAAAACTAATAATTTAGCCTATAGGACTATGTAACCCTATCTAGTAAATAATAATACATACTAATATTATATTCAGTCTTGTGTTTTAACAGGGTTCCCACGGGTCCTTAAGAAGTATAAATATGCCTTAAATTCACATTTCAAAATTTTAAGCTTTAAAAAGTCTTAAATCATTTTAAATGGGTAACTTAAATAGTATGAAAGGCCTTATTTATTGTTTGCAGAGGTCTTAAAGGGATAGTTCACCCAAAAATGAAAATTCTGTAATCATGTACTCATCCTCATGCCATCCCAGATGTGTATGACTTTCTTTCTTCTGCTGAACACAAACAACGATTTTTAGAAGATTTTCTCAGATCTGTGGGTGCTCACAATGCAAGTGACTGGTGACCAAATGTTTGAAGCACCAAAATCCACATAGGGCAAAATAAAAGTACTCCAGAAGACACTGATGGTTAAATGGATATATTTTGAAGTTATATATGAAGGTGTGAGTGAGAAACAAATCAATATTTTTTTTATGATGATTTCTCTTTTTCCGAATTTTCGCTTTCACATTCTTCTTCTTCTTCTGCATTTAGTGAGTCACATTCTTCGTGCATGTCGCCCCCTACTGGACAGGGAGGAGGATTTATGATATTAAATATTAGATCTTATATACTGAAATATAGTTTCTCATCCACATCTATCATATTGTGTCTGAGCACATGGATTTAACCACTGGAGTCAAATGGGTTACTTTTATGCTCCTTATATGTGGATTTTTAACACCCATTCACTTGCATTATATGGACCTACAGAGCTGAAATATTCTTAAACAAATCTAACATTGTGTTCTGCTGAAAAAAGCAAGTCATACACATCCGGGATGCCAGGAGGGCGAGTAAATCATGAGAGAATTTTCATATCCCTTTAAATTTGGGGACAGAAAGACAGGAGACAATTTACTGAATAAAATCCTAATTGTGATAGTTAGTTGCCTAGTGCAATATTGTCGAGTATCTGCTGTGTAAAAGAATCTGTGATATATGATGTATTTTGAGTTTGTGTGGGTTTGTTTTGCTATAGACATACGGTTTTAATTTTATTTGTTCAAGTCTTCAAAAGGTCTTAAAAAGCTTTAAATGTATTTGCTAATCTTTGCAGCAACCCTGTTTTATTTTTCGAATCTGTTTTGTAATATGTTAATAATTAACTAATTATTATACTATTTTTGAGGGGGCCTGTGTAGCTCAGCAATTTAAGACGCTGACTACCACACCTGGAGTTGCGAGTTCATATCCAGGGTGTGCTGAGTGACTCCAGCCAGGTCTCCTAAGCAACCAAATTGACCCAGTTGCTAGGGAGGGTAGAGTCACTATAATGTGGTTCACTCTCGGTGGGGTGTTTGGTGAGTTGTGCGTGGATGCCGCGGAGAATAAAGTGAAGCCTCCACACGTGCTACGTCTCCGCGGTAACACGTGGATTGACGTCTCAGATGTGGAGGCAACTGAGATTCATCCTCCACCACCCGAATTGAGGAACTACGCCACCACAAGGACTTAAAGCGCATTGGGAATTACAAAAATAATATTAACACTAATGAATTCATATGAAATAATATATTCATTAATATTATTCATGTTATTTTATGATATTCATATTATATAATACTGATATGATTTCTTTATTAATATTAATAAGAATTAAATCAATATTTCACCCAAAAATGAAAGTTCTCTCCTCATTTACTCACCCTCATGCCATCCCAGATGTGTATGACTTTCTTTCTTCAACAGAACAAACATTTTTAGAAAAATATCTCCGCTCTGTTGGGTCTGTACAGTGCAGGTGAATGGTGGCCAGACCTTTGAAGCTCCAAAAAGCACATAAAGGCAGCATAAAAGATAATTCACTACAATCCAGAGGTTTAATTCATGTGTTCTGAAGCGATCCAAACATTTATGGGTGAGAACAGACCAAAATGTACTGCTTTTTCCCTACAAAAAATGATATCGGCCATCTAGTGCTCCGTGCATGTGTCAAGCATTAGGAAGTGTAATAGAATTTTAAATCGTGATTGTGTCGAGAGGAAAGATACAGTGAAAATTGAGTTTCATTTTGGTCTGTTCTCACCTAAAACCGATTAGATCACTTCTGAAGACATGGATTAAACAACCGAGTCGAACGGATAACTTTTATGCTACCTTTGTTTTTATGGAGCTTTAAAATTTTGGTCACCATTCACTTGCATTTTATAGACCTACAAAGCTGAAATATTCTTTTAAAAATCTTCGTTTGTGTCCTGCAGAAGAAAAAAAGTCACAGATCTGGGATGGGATGAGAGTGAGTAAACTATTCCTTTAACTACAATTATTAATACTGTGAATATTAATATTCTACAAATTATTTTGTCTGCTTTGCTATTTTCCCTCTGCATTTGTTCATTACTGTACTTTTTTTGTTTAGTTTTATTATCTGTCTCCCCTTTAGCTCAGAGTCCTGCACTGGATCCTCTACAGCAGGCATACACAGGCATGCAACACTACACGGGTGAGGCTTTTCAACACCTGAAACATATTTTGACATTTGTCAACTGCATTTGTGAAAATTGTAAAAAAACAAAACAACAGCAACAACAATAAAGACCAGTTGATCTGCTACTGGCAGAAGCTGGTTAAGAACATAATTGTTGCATATTATGTCATTATTGCAGGCCGACCAGTGTAGCCATGCTGGGTGACCAGCACAAAACTGCACAACTCTGCCCAAAGTTTTAATTGGTCATTTAAACTGGTCATCGTTCGGAACCAGCTTAGCTGGTCTAAACTGTTTGTTTATTTCCATCAGGTCTGACACAGTAATTTCAGATATATTTAACTGCTACTTCACAATGGGCTCTTGTTTAACTTTGTTACTCTGCCCACAGCTGCATACCCTGCTGCGTATGGATTGATTGGTCAACCGTTTCCACATCAGCCCACTTTGGTTGCCCAGCAACCACAGCAGCCACAGCAGCTGCAACAACGAGAAGGTAATGATGTAATTTCCTGTCCCACTGACTACTATGACCAGCCACATCCTGTTTTCTTTATTCCCTAGCCTATTATTGGATATAGTTCTCATTTATTGTTCTCCAAATCTCATGCTGCACTGTTCAAAGATCCAAAACAAAATGTTTTTGTTTTTTTCGAGAAATCAAGATGTGGTCTGATGTTTTTGTATTTCCTCCCTGGGTTTTGTCATCTCTCCCTCAAAATATCTCATTCCTGTTCTTGTACCTTCTCTCCTCTGACTCTCTCCAGGTCCTGAAGGCTGCAATATCTTTATTTATCATCTGCCTCAGGAGTTCACTGACTCGGAGATGCTGCAGATGTTCCTGCCCTTCGGCAACGTCATTTCAGCCAAGGTGTTTGTTGACCGTGCCACCAACCAGAGCAAATGCTTTGGTGAGTAACAGAGAAAGAGACATGGAGAGACACAGTACTGTGCAAATGTCTTAGGCACGTAAGATGCTTCACAAAATCATTTGTCTTAAGATGGTTATTTATATCTTCAGCTTTAGTGTGTCAATAGGAAATATACATTTTATACTCCCAAACATTACTTTTGCAAATAGAAGTACAGGGAGCCCTGCAAGAGATGTCATGGCCCCCACAGATCCCCCCACTGAACATCGGGTCAGTCTGAGGTTACATAAAGTGACAGAAGTATTTCAGACAGCTGAAATAGATAGAAGAACTGTGGTGAATTCTCCAAGATGCTAGGAACATCCTATCTGCCAACAACAAGAAAGAAAAACTGTGTCCAGTTGTACCTCGGAGAATTGGGGCTGTTTTAAAGGCAAAGGCCACACCGAATATTGATTTGGATTTTTTTATGTTTACTGGACTTTGTATTACATTAAGTGATAAATGAAAACTATTTGTCATTATTTTTTGAAGACATCCTCACTATACAACATTTTTAACAAGTGCCTAAAACCCTTGCGCATTACTGTATGTTTTCAGTAAAAAAAACTATTAAAGGGATAGTTCACCCAAAAAGGAAATCATCATCATTTTCACCCTCACGTTGTTTCAAACCCGTATGACTTTCTTTTTACATGGAACACAAAAGGAGATGAAAGGGCCGTTCAAACAGAACGTGTTCTTGTGCGAAAAAAGCAAAATTCAGCTCAACAAATGGAACATAATGCAGGTGTCACTACATGCATATTTCAGAAGTTCTTTTAACTTATTTAAAATGTGGCGCTTCTTCACTAGATGGTCAAAGACTTCAAACTACAGCATATTTACATAGACAAATTATTTAAAAACAGCGCACATGGACACAAAAAATATTGCTTTTGTATCATTGTGTATGTTAGTCTCAGTCACCATTCACTTTCACTGCATCTCTTTTCCATACAATGAAAGTGAATGGTGACTGAGACTAACACTTTGCTTAAAGGGATTTTCTCATTTTTTACTCACCCTCATGCCATCCCAGATGTGTATGACTTTCAGCTCTTTTGGTCCATACAATGGAAGTGAATGGTGAGCATAACTTTGAAGCTCCAAAAATCCCATAAAGGCAGCATAACAGTAATCCAAACAACTCTAGTGGTTAAATCCATGTCTTCAGAAGCGATATGATAGGTGTGAGTGAGAAACAAATCAATCATTTACTATACTGTATATCTACAATTTCAACAACCCTCTTACGTGCATTCACGAGAACTGAGTTGTTGTTCTTCTGTGTTTTGTGATTTGCATTCTGGGTAGGGAGGAGAAAGAAAAAAGTTAGGGATAAAGCAAAGGAAAGGAACAAATAAATCATACTCTCGTAAATGTGCATAGTGAAACTAGATTTATATTAAAAAAAATAAAAATAATGAAATATGATCTGTTTCACACGCAAACATCCTATCACTTCTGAAGACATGGATTAAACCACTGGAGTCTTTGGATTATGAATTACTTCTATGCTGCTTTATGTCCTTTTTTGGAGCTTCAAGGTTTTGGTCACAATTCACTTGTATTGTATGGACTTACAGAGCTGAGGTTTTCTTCTAAAATCTTTGTTTGTTTTAGCAGAAGAAAGTAAGTCATAAACATCTGGGATTGACATGAGGAGTGAGTAAAATGATGAGGGAATTGGGAGAACTGTTCCTTTAAAATAAAGGCTAGAGTCACATGGGGTAATACAGGTTTGGAACAACACGAGAATGAGTAAAAATTACAGAATTAATATTTTGGGTGAACAATCCCTTAAATATGACATCTTGAAAGAATAAGTTACTATATTAAGTTCTTTCCCCAAATGCTCACCCTCGATTTCTTGCTTCTGCTTCACATGCCCCATTCTGTAGGTTTCGTAAGCTTTGACAACCCAGCAAGCGCTCAGGCTGCCATCCAGTCCATGAACGGCTTTCAAATTGGCATGAAGAGGCTTAAAGTTCAGTTGAAGAGGCCTAAAGATGCCAACCGCCCATACTGAAACTTACAGGTCAGTAAAACAACCTGGCGTAAGAGGGGTGTCTATAGAAAACAGTGAAAACAGTACAATGTCTTTACAATAGCAGGACAGATTTCAAGTTCCTCTTTAAATCTATTTCTCATTGTATGCAAAGTAATAAAATGCTAATCTGTGACCAGATCTAAACTGTGCAGAATGTCCTGTTTTGAGTAGTCAGTTAACACTTAACCTTATATTTAAAAATGAAACACTGTATCTTAAAGAGACGCTTGACTCAAAAAATGTAGTAAAAAACACTCATTAATTTTTACTTTCATTTATTGTTTTTGTGCTGTGTCATTGTTTACTCTCCTGAAAACAAAAAACAATCAAATAAACAAACACAGCCTCATCCACACCCAAGGCTGCCCTGTCCAATCATAACTCGTGCGGAGACCACGACGCTATGGCTACGGTGGCCTAGCAACCAATAAAGCTCCCCCTTCCTCCCACAGCGTTGGTTTGTAAGTTGATTGGCCTGTGTTGGTTGCTGTGGCGATATTCCTGCCTGTGATTGGTTGCCATTAGCAGTTTTTTGTTTTTTGGCCCTTTGTCATGTATCCTCCATGCTGAGAGTGCATGGCGGGTTACCGTGGTGACTATGGACTGTGTTTGGTGCGTTGTGACTCTTTTTGTTTTTACAAATACTGATCAATAACTGACACTACATCTGTGATTTACTCTAATGTAACTAATGTAGCTCACGGAGTTACTAAAACCTAAACCTAAATTCATTAATGTACATTATGCTAAATGTGCTAATTTTGGGTGGATTTTGTTTTTGATCAGTCTCCTCTGTGTTTTGTTTGGTCATGACTCTATTTCTTATGAAAATACTCCCATACGCAGACTGGTGCTGTTATAGTTAACTGTGAATGTGGGGTGGGACGGGTTTCATTGTGGTTGTATTTGATTCCAAGAGAGTTTGTGCTAGTGGGTATGCTGTTTCGTGCAAATGAGCGAGCTTGTGTACGTGCCTGCGTGAATGATTTTGTGTGTTTGAGGGGGGAAAAAAGCGTGAGAGAAAAAGAAAGGTAGGGAAATGAATTCATTATATCTCTCAAACCTCTCACGCTGAGGTTTGAGGTGAAAGTTTGTGGTTGTTATGGTGATAAAAGTGACGCATTGTGCCGACCACAGAACAGCATTCCTCTGTAGGAATTCTGGGTTATTGAGGAAAAAGCTAGATTTAAACTTTCTCATTTCCAGGTTATTTTTATTCAGCTATTGATTTAAAAATGTTAAAAGATATTTAACAAGAGGTAATGTCGCGATCAATTCACAATACAGCCCAGAATTCCTATGGTGCATGTTGGAAATTTGTTTGCCTGCCAGAAATGTTTCCCCTACTTTAAAAAAATCACTAACGTAGAAACACATACTTGTACCAAATCCCACACACTGACTCACAATGTAGGTTGCATGGAAGTGTATAGAATGGTAAGAATTAGATGAAAGTTTTAAAAGGGATGGTTTGCTCAAAAATGACAGTTCTGTCATCATTTACTTGCTCCAAACCTGTATGAGGTTATTTCTTCCACAGAGATGTTAAAGGGATAGTTCACCCAAAAATACACATTTCCATCATTTACTCAGCCTCATGACATCCCAGATGTGTATGACTTTCTTTCTTCTGCAGAACACAAACAAAGATTTCTGTCGGTCCTAACAATGCAAGTGAATGGTGGCCAAAATTGTGAAGCTACAAAAGCACATAAATGAAAAGTAATAAAGTCCTTTTTTACTATAAATCTCCACTTTCACATTCTTCTTTTGTTTTTGACGATTCACATTCATCGTGCGTATCGCCACCTACTGGGCATGAAGGATTCATTTATAGTAAAAAAGGACTTAAATATTGATCTGCTTCTCTCCCACATATAGCTTCTGAAAACATGGGAATAAACCACTAGAGTCTTACGGATTACCTTAATGCTGTCTTTATGTGCATTTTGGAGCTTCACAATTTTGGTCACCATTTACTTGCATTGTAAGGACCTACAGAGCTGAAATATACTTTTAAAACTCTTTGTGTTCTGTAGAAGATGCTGCCATACATGCATGGGATTGTATGAGGATTGTATACGATGAGAGAACTTTCTTTTTTAGGTGAACTATCCCTTTAAGGCTTTAAGGCTATTTTTCTTTTTTCGTGTTCCAGATCATCTAGCACATGGCTGAGCACTCATTCTTTGAAGCTATACTCTTTTGAATGCAAGCGAATATGTATTTGTTTGATGCTTCCGCACGACTTTTTTTTTAGTACCGTTGGGTAGGTGCATGCACCATTAGTGCGCATGGATAAGGACTGTCTGTGTGTCGAGAAAATCTGGGCCTCACACTGTGCTGATGACGAGATTTGCGTCACACATACTGTGCACGTTCCAGTCAGCAATGCGGACAAACTTAGTGTTATTTGGCATTTAGACAGAAAAGTCATACAGGTTTGGAACAACATGAGGGTGAGTAAATGATGACAGAATTGTCCTTTTAGGTGAACTATCCCTTTAGCCTCCCCAAACACACAATAGTTTAACATTGTGGAAGTAGGAATGTTTTTGATGAACTAAAAGACCTTCTCTAAACTATCTGTTTCCTTCTCTTTCTTTCTCACAGGCAAGAAAGGAGAGAACTAACGGAGTCACGTGCGAGTCACTTTTCCGCCGCTGCAAATTGTGGGACCAACAACTTTCGCAAAACCACAGTATAAAAGCCTACCAAGATTATTTAAACAAAAATATACATTTACTAGAGACTTATCGCACAAGGTGCCGGCTGAATATAAAAACATACTACCTTAACAGTATGCAATATAGGACCAATAATTTTCTGCATTCGTTGAAAATGGGCACAGCCAGCCAGTTAATGCGTTAGCGACGCAATGCCACCCGCTCTTCTGCTTTACACGCTATTGTGCCGTGTGCTTGTGGGTCGCAAACTTTCTGCCCTCGGCTCACACATCAATGCACACAAAAATGGGACCAACACAAATATGTCAGTACTGGGAAGTTTCATTTCTGGGTAAAAATAATGCGAGCTAATCGCAGCCTATTGAGGTCTTTTTTTGCAGCAATCTACAATGTGTATATAGAAATTCAAGGGGACCATGTGTAGACATATCGAAAGGGTTGGGAGGGTGGGACTGGGTCAATGTGATCAGAGCAAGGAATCGTGGATATGGTAGCTAGAGAAAGAATGTCCTTTGGGAATTTTGGAGAAATTGCTCTCTGTCTCTAATCTGAGTCTGGTTATACATAGTTCTTCAATTTTAATACTTACGGAAATGAATGACTTGTGGTATAGGTTGCTGGTCCTATATTGCAAACGTCTCTAAAATAACTGAATATAGTTTACCACAGAAAGGCTGTAGTTAGAGATTTTATTTTATTTTTATGTTTGTCCGTTTTTGTTTTGTTTTTTGTTTTTATTGTTGATGATTTGAGAAGATTCACGAAAGCTAAAAACATTTAAAAATGTATTTCATTGTATATATCATGCTTTTAAAATGAAGGTCAAGATTTAAACATTTGGAATATTATTATTATTATTATTATTATTATTATTACTATGATTGTTGTTGTTGATATTATTTAGGAGAACTGATTTCTATCTTTTTTCAATTAATTAATTTATCAATTTCTTGATGAGGACATTTTTTAAATTATTTATGAAAATAGAGGATCATTGGCACACAAACACTGATGAATCCATGTATTTTTAGACATTTTATTTACAGAATTATCCTTATTGAACAATCATTATTATTATTATTATTATTATATTTATTTTGTTTAACTGTTGTTTCACAACCGGTCAATTACAAAAAAAAAATTTAATAAAATTTTAAACAATATTTATGCATGTGTCTGTGCATCTTTGTGAAATCATCAGATATGTGTGAAGTAAAGTTCAGATTCGAGATTAAAAATACTATTGTCATGGAGATACTGTTACCAAACTTTATACATGATAGCAAATTGTATTCTTAACAACATCCTCTGAGTTTATTTAAATCTGAGTTTCTTTTTTATTGATACACTTTGCTTCAACAAAGTTTGTGTATGTGGCTGTGTGAATTATAATGCCTCAAATTATGACATTCAGTTTGAATTACATTTCAGTTTAACACTGTTTTGTGGTTTACATTACATTATAGGGTACAACAGAGTTTAAGACCCTCTGTGGGTAAAATACACATTTTGATTTTATTTTCTCCCAAAACACTAAATAGTAACAAAAGCTACCACAGTACTGAACACTTGTTTATCACTATGCACTGCAGAAAATTGTAGTAGTTGATTTTGAGGCAATTTGATCTAATATTTAATCATTTTCAGCACACTTGCAGCTAATGAAAATCCCTGAATTTATCACATTTATTTTAAGACAAAATACTTATTTGTTATTTTCAGCTTTGTACAATGTGATTAAATCAAAAGTTTTTCTATAACTGTCCAATAACTGTTGATTTTCTAAGTGGGGTGAACCGATTTGTTTTGAACTGGGCTCACATTGACTGATCCAATCACAATGGAGATTCATTTGTTTATAAATACTTTCATCTGCAGAACACAAATGAAGATTTTTGGAAGAATTTCTCAGCTCCTTTGGTCCATACAATGCAAGTGAATGGGTGCCAACATTTTTAATTAATACAAAAAAAAATTAAAAATCACATAAATCAGCATGAAAGTAGTCCATAAGACTCCAGTGATTAAATCGATATATTCAGATGTGATATTATAGGTGTGGATGAGAAACAGATCACGTTTACATTCTTCTTGTGTTTTTGATGATTCACATTCTTCATGCATATCGCCCCCTACTGAGCAGGGTGAACAACTTCAAGCAAAAAAGGACTTAAATATTTAACTGTATCTCACCCACACCAACCATATCACTTCTGAAAATATGGATTACTTTTATGATGCCTTTATGTGCTTTTCCATGTGGCACCCATTCACTTGCATTGTATGGACCTACAGAGCTGAAGAAAGTTAAGTAATTCACATCTGGGATGGCATGAGGGTGAGTAAATGATGAGAGAATTTTAATTTTTGGGTGAACTATCCATTTAAGATGTAGCCCCATTCAACCCCATCCTAACATTTGCAATCTGTACTAAACTCTGCTAAAAACAGTTGTTTCTTCAATAAATTAGCAGTGTTGAACCACACAATCCTTAGACAAGCAAATATGTATTACATACTGTATATATTCAAATAAATAGATAAGTATAAAATATTACAACCTATATTTATATACAATCTATACTGATTGTGCAATCTATACTGATTGTGGGTCATTTCCTGTTGCAAAATCCCTTTAGAATACAATTATGGTACTTTGGGTTGCCTAATGTGCTCTTAATCACCCCTAAATTTCACAATTACACGATTTACACATTTCAATTCAATTGCAAAATATAATGTAATTAATAATTAATGTAATGGTTAACCAAATTAAACTAATAAAAAATTAAAACATTTTGTTTTTCATAGTGTTTAAAGATTACTCATTTTAATGACATTGAAATTAAAATGCGTGAAATCTTAAAAGTAATACTTCCTATTATTGCGTCATTTTAGTGCTGTCGTTTACCGTTAACAGAGCGTTCTGAAGAGTTTCCTCATCATATTAAGACGTCATAACTCACATGCAGGTAAACGTCACTTTAGAATCTTCTGCCCCGCCCTCGAGATTGGATCGCGCACTCCTCTTTTTTAGTCCTCTTCTGTTTCATTCGCCTGGTTCGATTCGACTCTCAACAACAACCAGCACAACTCTGAACACGGAAATGTGCTGGAACGTATATAACCGTGGATGTCTGGATTAGTCGCTGGAGTGCCAAAAATAAGATAAAAACCAAACAGCGAACAAAAAGGGGTGGGGGAGACAAACTACCAAAGTGGAAGAGTTACAGCTTTAACTTCAAACTTCCCATGCCCTTTTCCATAACAGGATTTTAAGCAAAGTATACGTGTGCGTCTGGATTATGGATTATGAAGAGCGGTCAGGATTGTACTGATCGCCTTGAATAACTGCGTGATTATATTCACTTTCATGCACCTTCGCTAAATTCATCTCATCTACTCAAGCGCGCACACCTTTGTTTCTCCGTACTGCTGCAAGTAAGTAGTCTATACCGTTATACGGAGCTATTGTGTGGAGCATCGAGTTGTCCTGTCGTTTTCCCGAAACCCTTTCATTCACAAACATTGTTTTATCTTTTGATATTTTTTCACTTAGTATTTTCACCTTTTGAATGGAGTGGTTTGATGTATACGGGCGTAATTGCGCTCGCTCGGCCTACTCCGGAAAAGGCGAAATCGAAGTGCACACTTAAACATTGTAGCGCGTGATGTTAGTATGCGCAGTTGTGATCGCAGCGGATACTCACACGCGTAACTGAACTTTAAACCGGTGCTAGCAGCCGAGCTTTGGGCTGAAAGGTGTTGACAATGAGGAAAAATAAAAACGTTTGCACTTTCGTGGTTTTCAGGGCCGGGTTCCATGTTTGAAACCCGCCCGGATACTGTTATAGGGCCCGTTCACAACTGTGGCATTTTTGTTTTTCAATTGTTTTGTGCGTAATAGTGCTCTAGACCAGTGGTTCTCAACCCCTTTGACTCCACGACCCCCCCCCCCCCATCGTCCGAGAATATTCGAAGGCCCCCATGTAGGCTATTATATGTTTATATTATAATATATTTCATTAAAACTAATTTTAAGAGAACTTGAGCCCCTCTGGAAGTGTGATGAGGCCTCCTAGTGGGTCCAAATCCCCTGGTTGAGAATAACTGCTCAAGGCGGACGTTTTTGTTGCGACGCGTCTCTTTTATATGTATTTTTTCAGCGTCTCACGCAGGAGCACCGCGTTTTTTAGACGCGGTTTCAGGCTCGAGACGCGCGTTCTGTTTGTTCTATTCGTGCCACTACTTCTAACGTTTATAGCGCATGATGCGCTCGGTGTGAACGGCCCTTTAAAACTGTACGAGTCACTGAGTGCGTTTACATGCACACCAAAATGCTGAAAAATAATCTCATATATATATAAAATAAAACACCGACAACGCAGGAAGATCGCGTTTACATAAATCAGCGGCGATTACTCCTTTTGACGTCAAAATGTGAACGGTCATGCGCACATTGGATAAACCGGTAAAAACGCCGGTGTCGTGCCGTTTTCTGACTCGCTAGGATGTTTAGATGTAGGTGTGGCCTTTAGTATAGAGACCGATGACGCCCTACTGTTGTTAGTGTTAGTGGTGGACTTTAGGAATGGGGACCAATCAGATCGCGGAGAGTCAGATTCCTGTACAACACCTGTAAAGGTGTTATCGTCAACAAAATCGTCAGGATTCGTACGACTTTTCTAAATTTAGCCAATTCGTATGATATCATGCGACTGCGCTTGTTTGAACTCTTACGACTTTCACTACAGCCAATGACATTGTTTCAATCTAATATAATTACTTGCTTCTGTCACACACAACAGCTTCCTATCATGTTTGCACACTATTGATTGGTTAAGTTCAGATAAGGGATTTGGGTAACGGCATGATATTAATAAGTATGTCCATAATGCTTCATGCGCTGAACTTGCGCTTACTTGCGCATTAGACATCCGGGAATGCGAACAACATCGTGTGCGACCATATGAAATAGCCAACTCGTAAATTATGTACGACTTTTCATGAGATCGGGCTGGTATACGTGCAACACGAAATCGTTGTAATAGGTGAAAACCGTATCGTGTCGGATCAGTTTTTGGTTAATCCGTTTGAGCCTACACGGATAAAGCAACACCGTTCAAGGCGTTTACATTACCGTATGCATTTCTGGCTTATTAAGCTTAATCGGTTTAGATTGTGCATGTAAACACGCGCACTATATAATTAGATTAGTGCTAGATTTGTATTTTGCAAACATGATGTCTGGAGCAAATCGTGTTGGGTATGTTCAAATTGAACTCGAAGCACAAATATGTTCAGATGTTGTCACATCGAAAGACGTCTGCTAGACACATAACATGTTTTACTTTAAAACCGTTATTATGCAAGTCTAACCACCTATTCTATAAATCGCATGAAGTAGTAGGTGCGTTTATGGATGATTTATATTGGCATATTGCTGTAAACGTGATGTTTCAATTTGTGATTGTTGTGTCATATAATGCAAGGTTTTTTTTTAAGAAGAATGAAGAGCCACTTTTTGACGTCACGGCGCTATGACGTACAGTTTTCCTGACCAACCATGATGATTCTGTTTGCCGCTGGACTGTTTTCTGTTTCCATAAGAAGAAATGTAAAAACTACAATAAAGAGCGATCTTGATGGCGAACAACAACCATTTGAAGTGATAGTTTGAGTTAAAATGAGTTCAGGCTTAACTAGTGCAGTTTCTGGCGTTCATAACAACTCAAAGTAGTTAAAGGGATAGTTCACCCATAAATGACAATCATTTACACACAATCACACCATCCCAGATGGGAATATCTCAGCTCTGCAGGTTCATACAATGCTAGTGAATGTGACCAAAATGTAGAATCTCCAACCAGCACATAAAGGGAGCATAAAAGTAATCCTTAAGGCTCCAGTGGTTTAATCCATGTCTTCTGAAGCAATCTAATAGACTTTGGATGAGAACAGACTTAAATGTAACTCATTTGTCACTTTAAATTGTGACATCAGCCATTTAGCGCTCTGCGCATACGTCAAGCAATGGGAAGTGTACTTGTGCTTGAACCCGTAATCGTACCTAGAGACCACAATGGCAAGATGTACAATTACAAAGGAGTTATATTTTGGTCTGTTCCCACCCAAAACCAAGTGGATTGATTCAGAAGACATGGATTAAAGCAATGAACTCTTAAGGATGACTTTTATTCGGCCTTTTTGGAGCTTCAAAGTTTGATCACAATTCACTTGCATTGTAAGGACCTACAGAGCTAAGATAGTCTAAAAACATGCCGATGCGAGTGAAAACACTGGAGACCGGAAAACGAAAACAGGCTTCCGTTATTAATTGTGGAACACTTTCACGTTAAGAAAAAAGTTGGATGTGCAGGCGTGCATCATTGAGTTCAGATGAAAAAACTGCTTGCAGCTATTGCGGAAAACAGTTAAATAATACTATTGCATCACCTTTTTTTTCTTTTTTCTTTTGCTTGGATCATGTGCAAGATTTCAAGGTGTGTCTTCACTGTTCCTCAACTCATTTTTTTTTTCATTGTAATAATCACTTACTCTGCATGAAAAAGAATAAACAAGTATGAGCACTCCCAACAGCTTTTTGCTAGTTTGGACATTTGCTAAATAAATTCTTTTAGTGTGTATGCAAATAAAAAGCTGACGTTGTCAGACAGTCTTTAGTTGCAACGTTCAAAGTCCATTTGTCTTTCTCTCAAGCCTTGCAAGTTTTTAATTTCGCTCTTTGAGAGACACCACGTCCTTTCAATGTTCAGTCAGTTTGGGAAACTAAATTATTTTGTAGCTGTGGAGGTTGCTAAATAACTTGAATTATCTGAAATATGCACAACCACAATGCATTCAGAGATTGTTCATTCATATGTCTGCATGAATTGGTTCTTACACTTGCATATCCTTTGATATAATCTTAAACCAGTCAGGTCGGATGTTCTCCCAGCCTGTACCAGCTGGTGTTTAGCTGGTTAGGCAGACGGTCTCCCAGCCGGACAAGCTGACATGTGCCCAAAGTCCCCCCAAAACTAGCAAACCACCTGTAGACTTTCTCTAAAGCTGTTTATTTCTGAATAGGGTTGTTTTTGAACATTTCTATTGAAGTTGATTTGATATATAATGGGATGCAAGTGGATAGTAATCCTTGATTTGTAATGGAGCGACAACACTTCTGAAAAGTGAGGACGTACAGATGAGGACGAGGTCAGTTATAAAAGCTACTTTTCATTAATCATCTGTGATGTACTGTTTTAAGTCATAACATGACTTGATTTGGCAATACTTTTCTTAGTTTGCCTATCATTATACTGTATGAGTCAAGTCTTTATCAAACTATGGCATCGCTGATATTTTCATATCTTGGATAACATTCTGCCACTATCCGTGAGCTTTTAGCTCTCCATTCGCTCAAAAGGGCACAGCAAGGAAGAGAATCTGTTTTATTCTCTGGCCTAGCTGGTTCCAAGCAGTACTAATTACCACAGGTGGCAGGACGGCCTTTCAGACACTGCCATCCAGTGACAGTGGCTATGATGTCATGCTGACATCTCAGAATGATGCCATTGAGAGAGAACAGGCTTTAGTACAGCTGCGGCCCATCCGCTCACTCTGTGTCACTGACAGCCTGAGGCTAAGGAGGGGCCTTCATTCAAATTCATTCAAAAGCCCTCTGCGTGATATCTTAGATCCAGGTGAATGGGTCACCAATCAGTACCATGAATGTGTTCTTGTGCCTCTCAGGAGAGAATCTTTTAATTGAGATAGAGATATATATATATATATATATATATATATATATATATATATATATATATATATATATATATATATATAAAAAATTTTTTTTTATAAAGTTTACTAACTTTGTGGATGAAGCTGATAGCTTATATGTGACCTAGTACTCAGTAACACAGTAAATCAATATTGAGAGTGGTGTGATGACTGTTTACTTAAGGAATGGCAGTTCTGGAACTGTAAAAACTAGCTGCTTTTTATTCAACAAGTATCTTTTTAAATTAATTTGGTGTGTTATTTATTTAGTTTGCTTAGTAGGCCATATCCTCACCCTCATGCCATCCCAGATGTGTATGACTTTTTTTTTCTTCTGCAGAACAAAATGTAGATTTTTAGAAGAGTGAATGTTGAATCGATTTTTGGAGAGAACAGACCAAAATCTAACTTCTTTTTACTATTAATCTTGACAACAGCAGTCTTGGTGATCATGATTTCAAGCTCCATTACACTTATTAGTGATTAATGCATGCGCAGTGTGTTAGATGATACTAGGAAATGTAATTGAGCTTGAATTGACCACCCCATCGCCTAAAATACAGAGTCTGGGGCAAAAGGAAGTTTGAGTGCCCAATACGTCACTGTAAAGGGATTAAGGGTGAGGAGGCGAGAACTGGCTTGACAATGTAAATCATAGTTTATCCTCTGCCCTGTCACATTCACACATAAAACTCAACCAAAAATTCTTGGATCTTAACACACCACCAAAAAACATGGGTTGTGTCCCCATCTTCTGATTGGCTTCACCAGCTGGTGGGTGCGTCCAATAGAATCAATGTAAAATCTTAACTTGCTTAAGGTGCACCCTTGCATCTCTAGATGTAGAGCATGCACTCTCTCCTCCAATACCAAGTTTAAATCTTTCTCCCAAAATATCTTGAGAGAAGTTGGAGCTCCGTCCCCCAGACTCTGAATTAGCAGGGAGTAATACACTGATGCCTCATGACCTTTTCCAAAAGCAGTAATCACCTCTCCCAGAGGATCTGCCGCTTTTGGCCACAAATACCACAACTTTGTACCACAAATGGTACAGAGCAGGTGACGTAGTTGTAAATGCCTAAAGAACTGAGATCTGGGAATCCCAAAAATTTGAACCATATTTTCAAAGGATCTCAACACTCATATAGGTCACCGAGTGTATTAATCTCCCTCACAATCCAATCTGTCCAGCAGAAGGGGACTTATTAATACATAATTTTGGGTTCAGCCATATGCTCAAAGCAACATTTAAATAAATGTCCGAAATAAACACTCTGGACACTTACTCTGTCCATACCACGTGCAAATGTGAGATAATGGGGCATAACTTAACTTCTCTGGTTAGTTTGATAGATAGGCTTTTTTTTTTGCAATGGCAAAAATAGGGGCAAGAACTTCCTGTTCAATACAAAACCAGAGAGGGGCTCTCTCGGGTGGAAGCGACCAATTAGCCAAATGTCTAAG
Source organism: Moxostoma hubbsi (assembly GCA_032164185.1). NCBI lineage: Eukaryota > Metazoa > Chordata > Actinopteri > Cypriniformes > Catostomidae > Moxostoma > Moxostoma hubbsi. Next base: position 6,431,561 of record JAVLUX010000032.1, on the reverse strand, counting down.
ACAGAATGCATAATAATAAAACAAAATCTTGGGTAGACCTTGCCCACCTTTTTCAATTGGCCTATACAACTTACTGAAATGTAATCTGGGATGTTTACCATTCCAAATGAAGGACTTCACTATGCTATCAAATTCCTTGAAAAAGAGAGAGGGACATCTATAGGGAGTGACTGTAGCAGGTAGTTGAACATTAACCATCAATCATAGATAAATTAAATGAAGCCCACCTGCCCACATCTCTCAAAAAACGTTTTATTAAAGGGTCAAAATTAACTCAACTACTTAATGCCCTTTTTTGACCACTGGAAGGCGCCCAGCTGAAAAGATGTTATTGGGCTGTACGCTGTCAGAGCCAAAGCTTCGGATTTAGACCAATTAACTCTGTATCCCAAGAACTTGTATAAATATCATCTGCATAAAACAAAAGCTTATGTGCCACACCTCCTGCCACAATCCCAGGAATCATTCTGCTTGTTTAACGAATAACGGCCATTGATTATATATTGTATGTGTGAAAACAAATAACCCATTTGTCTTCCATAAGGATGTTATCCAGGCTGAGTGAGTGGTTCTGGAATGAGAGACTGTGGTTTCCAGAAGGTCTGGGTTGGGCCGACCTGGAGAGTCGCGATGGTCTCACCTACGCCAAAGTAGACGACCTCTGGGTGGCCCTGCCCATCGCCCTCGTCTTCCTCATTATACGACAGATCTTTGAAAGGTCAGCATGGAACTTGCTCTGCAGAACTAGTCCTTAAACACACGGTTCCCACCAAAGTCAATATTTTAATCTGACTTTTACATATAGACACATGGGGCCTTATTCATGCAACACTCGCAGAGCAGAATGTCTTTTGTAAATCATTCTTAAATGTATTTCTACATAAATTGTCCCATTGAATTCAATGCAACAATTAACCTGAGAATGGGTTTGCCTATTATTTCCCCAAAATATCTCTGCTTGTGTTTCATGAGGCCTACAATCTATGTCTGATGAAAAAGCTAAACAATTGAATTTCATTTGTAAAGAATAGAAGAAGTAATTGTGAGATATTAGAAGAATATTTTGATGTTGTTATTTCATATTTTGCTTTGCTTATGGAATTGTCCATTAATCAGTCTGAATTACATTAGACATGGAATGACTTGGAATGTCAGAACAAGAGCTCTTATTAAAACATTTACCATTTCAAAAACTAGAAGCTATGGTTAATATGTATGTAATGATGTGGGGTTTCCAACACTAGTGAGTCAAAATATTGAGTTAAAAGTGTTTAATCTACTGTTTTTTAACTATAGGACAGTGGCCGTTCGACTGGCCACAGCTTTGGGCGTAAAGGAGAAAATCAGAGTACGAGCAGAGCACAACCCCACTTTGGAGTCATACTTCAGATCCACAGCTAAAACTCCCACACAGGTACAATTCTGCCATATAGAGTGCAACAGTGCTCCTACCACTTACTCAGTGTCTGGTTCTGGAAGTATTTTTCCCATTAATTCTTTCCATAGGCTTTTCATAAAATCCTCCATAATAGTTATAAGCCATTAACCAAACCAACCAGCTCAGAGATGATTCACAACATCACAAAATTTGCTTTGAGGCAAAAAAGTATTTCAAAATCGGACAAAAGACAAAGGCACAAAGCTGTGTACTTAACGTCTTTCATGAGGGTAATAACTGCAATCCCATGAAGCATTCCAAATTATATAATTGAATGAAAAACTACGAGAACATATCAAACTATTGATTTTGGGGCCTGGGTAGCTCAGCAATTAAAGACACTGACTACCACACCTGGAGTTGCGAGTTCATATCCAGGGCGTGCTGAGTGACTCCAGCCAGGTCTCCTAAGCAACCAAATTGACCCAGTTGCTATGGAGTGTAGTGGTCACTATAATGTGGTTCACTCTCGGTGGGGTGTTTGGTGAGTTGTGCGTGGATGCCGCGGAGAATAGCGTGAAACCTCCACACGAGCTATGTCTCCGCGGTAACGTGCTCAACAAGCCATGTGATAAGATGCGCAGATTGACGGTCTCCGATGCGGAGACAACTGAGATTTGTCATCCTCCACCCGGATTTAGGCGAGTCATTACGCCACCACGAGGACTTGAAGTTCATTGGGAATTGGGCATTCCAAATTGGGGAGGAAAAACATTTATTTTAGGTTGTTGGTTATAAGTAAAGAAGCAATACATTTGAAGTTTATTGCAAAATATTCCAATATGTATGATTAGAGAAGTAGTTTAAGGGTAAAGGGAGACTTCATTAGGTCCCTCAAAGTGCATCATGGGAGTGGGTTGTTGCTCTGAGGCTAATTTTGTGGGCTTTGTTGGCCATGGTTCTCTGATTGGTGAAGCATTCTCTGCTGTACCATTGGTATTGTAGTTGTTTACCAGGAATTCTGCTATCAAACAGCATTTAAACAATGAAGTTGAAATACCACAGGTGGATGGCTTCAGTAGAAGCATATACCATCGATGGAGCTCAAGATAGGTCTGTCTTGAAATGTTTATAAATTATCGTTGAAAATCAATGCGTCTATGGAAAAATGTAATGGGATTTATACTTCCGGAGCCAGAATGTTACTCTCTACTGTATTCTACTGTTGTCTATTTACGATTTAACCATATTTTTACTCCAGGCAAATAGCCAACCAGATAACTGCTTTAACTTTTACAATGAATTGCTTATGTTTGTATTTGTATTTAAATTTGCATTATAATTGTATTATATCACTGTGAAATTTTTCCTGTTCAACAACATTTAACAGAGGCACTGCAACTACAACCCTATTTCCAAAACAGTTGGGACAGTATGGAAAATGCTATTATAACACACGGTGAATAGAATTTACAAATCACTCCTTTTTCTTTTTATTACCATTTTCCGTACTGTCCCAACGTTTTTGGAATTGGAGTTTAAAAACACTTCGGTAGAACTCTGTGGTAGTAACTCGTATCTTATCGTTACATCCTCTTGTCCTCTACAGAGTGAAATCATGAGTTTAGGTAAAAAGACGGGCTACTCCGAGAGACAAATCCACAGATGGTTCCGGAGACGGAGAAATGAAGAGCGACCCAACCAGCTCAAGAAGTTCAGAGAGGCCAGGTACAGAACAATATGCCATTTTACATCCCTCCATAAATGGACACAAATTAGATAATGTAATGTATTGGCAAAAAGCAGTTGACCGCTAATCGCTAATGTTATAAACATTACAAAATAACTACTGAGTAACAAAGATTACTGATAATCTGAGCATTAACTGGTGTAACAAAGTAAATATGCAGTATATATACTCTATTAAATGTACAGAAGAAATGCACTGAAAAGAAAGTGTATTAAACACAGGATAAAGTTTTTGTGGTGTTAATAAACAGACTGAAATTTGGCTCATTTAGCCATGTCTGAAAGCAGCCGGCTGTGTTTTACTAACTCTGTGGGTTGATCTTTAAAGATTTAATCCTTGACGTTCCGTCATCTGTGTGTCTTTCGCTGCAGAAACGCATCCTACACGTAATTAAAGTAGTCCTTTATGATGGCCATCTGTCAGCCACAAAAGTAGTGCAGAGATACTCCAAATAAAGGCGTGTTTGTTTTGGTGTGTTTCAGTTTTGCATTGTGTGGGCTCGTTGCAGTAGTTTTTACTATTGTGAGTGTACCGTGTCTGTCTTGACCTCACTTATCTGTGCATTTACATGAACCTAATCCTGTGCCCTCAAATTGAATAAACTGGTTATCAAATGGCTAATGTAAGAACGCTATAGTTATCACTTTGTGACCGTGATTTATTCTTGGCCTTGTATGTTTTGCTGCTGTTTATGTGTTGACTTCTTTTTGTCATTTGCTGATACATTTTTCTTACAGTTGGAGATTTACCTTTTACCTTCTTGCTTTCATTGCTGGCCTTGCTGCACTTATTGATGTGAGTATCTCTAACGCTTCCCTTTTCTTTCTCTACGTTAGTGATGGACGGAAGTTGTTGTTCCCCCTCTATGGACAATCTTGTCAATGGATAATGCACTTTTGTGTTGGTTTTGAGTAGAAATTGTGTAAAAGTGTAAATTGTGTTCCTTTATTTGTCTCATTTGCTAACATTTGAAGGAATGTTCCGGGTTCAATACAATGTAAGCTCAGCATTTGTGGCATAAAGTTGATTACTACAAAAAATGTGTTTGACTCATCGCTTATTTCTTTAAAGTTACAGTGAGGCACTTACAATAGAAGTGAATGGGGCCAGTCCGTAAATATTAAAATACACACTGTTTCAAATGTATAGCCATCAGACATAAACATTATATATATTAACATGATTTTAGTGTGATAAAATTGCTTACTAACTTTTCTGTGTAAAGTTATATCCAATATTTCAACTTTGTTGTATAGACGACATAAAGCTTTTAAACTGCATCATCTGGTAAATACTGTTACACTGGTAAATTCCTGATTTTGATACACTAAAATTGTTAACACTAATAATGAAAACGTCTTATCTTTTTCCAGTAATGACAACATTAGGGTTCACGGTGTGGTGATTGAGCTAAATTTGTATTGAACCTGGATCATTTGTTCACCCAAAAATGAAACTTCTCTCATCATTTACTCACCCTCATGCCATCCCAGATGTGTATGACTTTCTTCAGCAGAACACAAAGATTTTTAGAAGAATATTTCAGCTCTCTAGGCTCATACAATGCAAGTGAATGGTGATCAGACCTTTTGGAGCTCCAAAAATCACATAAAAGAAACATAAATGTAATGTATAAGGCTCCAGTGGTTAAGTACGTATCTTCAGAAGCAATATATTAAGTGTTGGTGAGAAATAGATAAAATTTAAGTCTCCACTTTCACTTTTATATCTGAAAGTAACGTGGTGGCGCCTGTTTATTTTCACTTTCACATCTGAAAGTGAAAGTTAAAGTGGAGATTTAGAGTCAAAAATTACTTATAGTCTCCCACATCTTTTGAATTGCTTCTGAAGATATGATTTAACCACTGGAGTCTTATGGATTACTTTTATTTTTCCATTATGTGAGTTTTGGCGCTACAAAGGTCTGATCGCCATTCACTTGCATTGTGTGGACTTGCAGAGCTGAAGTCTTTTTTTGTGTTTAGCAGAAGAAAGAAAGTCAAACACTTCTGGTATGGCATGAGGGTGAGTAAATAAGAGAATTTTCTTTTTTTGGGTGGACTATCCATTTAAGTGTATTATAGAAAATATCTGGGTATATATTGGCATTGGCTATTGAAAGCCCCATATTGGTCGACCATTACTCCACTGTTATGTCTTAAATTTGAAGCATCTTTTGTATAGATGAAACGTGAGAGCTCTTTTGTCTTGCTCATTTTCTGTTAATACAGCCTGTTAAATTAGTTTTTTATTCTGCAGAAACCCTGGCTCTACAAAATGGAGGAGATGTGGAATGGGTTTCCAATGATGGTATGTTCACAGAAGTTCTCTCTAGAAGGAACAAAGAAATGTGAATTTGCCTTGAAAAAGATGCAAATTATGACTAATTACCTGACATTACATTACCTCTCTCTCTTTCTTTTTTTTCAGACTCTGCTGCCTTCTCAGTACTGGTATTACATGATTGAACTAGGTTTTTACATTGCGCTTCTCTTCAGTGTCGCTTCAGATGTCAAGAGAAAAGTGAGTGACAAACATATAAAAGCTCTGAACTTTAATGATTAAATCCATTGAATCCACAGAGAGAAAATCCACCACATTTTGTTAGGAGTACTGAAATGCACCACTGCTGTGTACAATACGTGGGCCTGTTCATTAGAAAGTATTTCTTTAAAATGTCTATCTGCTTTAAATGTGGGGTTCTACCAGCTTTGTGTTTGTTTGAGGGTAGTTAATGTTTTACTTGCATGTCTGTGGACAATCTCTTATCTCAATAACCCCTTGCTAAAATTAATAATAATGATTTCATTTTGTTGTCTGGACAGTTCCCAGCACACTGAATGTTAGTCATTAATTGAAGCATTAGTGACCTGCTGAAAAATAAGAGAATTCAAATATATTTAAAAATCCCAGAAGTATTTCTAATGTTTAATGCCATCCACTGAACTTCTATAGCCTCATTATTGGACTGAATAGAGAAGATGCATCAATATTGGTCCTTTTGAAATTTTGAAGAACACTTGAGAACTCAAAATCTCTTTGCATCTGGGTTGTGCATTAAATCCAGCATCGTACAACTGTCACCTGGCAAGTGAAAAAAATGTCACCTGCCTGAGACGGGTGATATTAAAAGAACAAAAGTCCCCTTGACATTTTCACCAACTGAATTTTAATAGATCACCTATTTGCCATGGTCATTCGATATATCAGTCACTCAGTCACTTAGTGCTCATCTTGAACTTTGATTCTAAAATTTGGCACTATTATACCTGTCACGCAAGGGGCATAAATGTAGAGCCTTTTAATTTATAAGGAAAAGAGAAAAAAGAATACTCAAAAGCATTATACCTCAAAATAAAGATAATGATGCAGTTTAGCATCATTTGGCAAGTCGGATATATATTTTTTTCTGTGAATAAATGCAAAAATATTTATAGAAAAAGATAGCCCTTTAGAAATATAATGTGGTGGTACCATAGTACTGTGATGGTTGCATGTGGTAATGATACCATTTTATGTATGGTTCCTATAACAGTTTTAGTTGGGATGATACTGGAATAATATATGTAAGAACCCACACACACAAAAACAAACTTTGAATGGTGCCGTGTCAAAAATGAAACATCAGAAATAGAAAAAAGCTTGCACACTTGTTCACTGCTGCAACATTTTAATTTAAAACCATGTGGTTAATGTTTAGACTCATATGAGTCTTCTTCAGACCAACACAACAGATTTTGTGATGTCAATTTCAACAAACATCCCATGGTTCCCACAGGTGCTCGCAATTAGATGTTAATGACTCCACCTATTAAAAAAACTAGGGTGGTTGTAGATGATACAAAGACTTGTATAAACATGGTTTCATTAACAAATAAATGCATCACAATACGCACCAATAAACCATTTACACTGTGCATACACATACATTATATATTCAAATATACCACAGTCCCCATGATGTTCTCTTATTCTAATTTTCAAAGGTCTTCTAGTTTTGCCTACAAATCCCATACCACATGAACATTTTAAAAAATAAATAACATTATTTGTATTACTAATACAATTAACTAATCACACCCTTGATGTAAATTTTTTTACCAGTACAAGGATGATTAAAAAATTGACATTTGTGTGTAAAATTGCATTGAGCACAGGACCTATACTTATAATTGCCCTACGGTATATTATCTAGAAGCTTCCTGATATTCCAAGGCGACATATCATCTCGAACAAACCTATCTCTTAGATTTTGTTGTCTTTTAAAACCTAATCATGGTGGTTCCTTCAGATATGGGTGTCAATAATATGCCGATGTTTTCTAATGATCTCCTTAAAAATGCTACCTAATGGAGAATATCCAGTGATGCAAGACACAGTGGAAGAATAATTCTTAATCCGAGTTAGCCTATCATCATATTGTATTTTTTCATTTTCTGCCCAACTTTTTGCTTGCTTTAGCCAATCTTCACACAACCCCCTCTCTATAAAACTTTTAAATAAAATATCAGCCTGTTGATCATATCTTTCTTTCTTTTGTTTTACATATCCAATGTATTCTATGAAACCAACAGGTAAGCTTTTTTTAAGAGGTGTAGGGTGGAAACTATCCATTCTTAGCAAAGAATTATGGTCCATGGGTTTCCGATATAGGTCAGTAGTCATTTTGCCATCATCTTTGATCAAGATACAGTTGAAGTACGAAGTTTACATACACTTAGGTTGAAGTCATTAAAACAAATTTTTTAACCACTGCACAGATTTAATATTAGCAAACTATAGTTTTGGCAAGTCGTTTGGGACATCTACTTTGTGAATGACACAAGTCATTTTTCTCACAATTGTTTACAGACACTTTTTATTGACTATCACAATTCCAGTCAGTCAGAAGTTTACATACACTAAGTTAACTGTGCCTTTAAACAGCTTGGAAAATTCCAGAAAATGATGTCAAGCCTTTAGACAATTAGCCAGTTAGCTTCTGATATGAGGTGCACTGAACTGGAGGTGTACCTGTGGATGCATTTTAAGGCGTACTTTCAAACTCTGCCTCTTTGCTTGACATCATGGGACAATCAATAGAAATCAGCCAAGACCTCAACTCTGGTTCATCCTTGAGAGCAATTTTCAAATGCCTGATGGTACCACATTCAGCTGTACAAACAATAGTTTGCAAATATAAACAGCCATCATACTGCTCAGGAAGGAGACAAATTCTGTCTCCTAGAGTGCGAAAAGCAATTCCAGAACAACAGCAAAGGACTTTGTGAAGATGCTGGAGGAAATAGGTAGACAAGTATCTATATCCCCATTACAACGAGTCCTATATCGACATAACCTGAAAGGCTGTTGAGCAAGGAAGAATCCACTGCTCAAAAACTGCCATAAAAAAGCCAGACTACAGTTTGCAAGTGCACATGGGTACAAAGATCTTACTTTTTGGAGATATATCCTCTGGTCTGATGAAACAAAAATATAACTGTTTGGCTATAATGACCATTGTTATGTTTGGAGGATAAAGGTGGAGGCTTGCAAGCCAAAGAACCCCCAATGGGCACTGGCGAAGATGGGGGCGCAAAATGAGCCAGAGTCCTTTCTGGAGCTCTTGGAGCGCACGGCCCAAGCTCTGGAATGGCTGTGGGTGCTATGGGCAGTCCACCTCCTACCGCTGATGACCAGTTAGGCCCAACTCGTGGCCGAACAACTCCCAGTCGACAACATCCTGATGTACCCTGAGCTGAAGAAAGCCATCCTGCAGCGGGTTGGCCACAGTCCCGAAGAGCATCGCCAGCAGTTCTGAACCCTGATGCTGAGCAAAGTCGACCACCCGTTTGCCTTTGTTCAACAGGCCGAGGAGCCCAGTTACGTCAGGGGTGTCATCAATCTTGTGATACTGGAACAATTTGTCGCCAAACTACCGAAAGGAACTGCGGAGTGGATCCAGTGCCATGACTGCTGTCGCTGGATGAAGCAGTGCAGCTGGCACCATTTAGCGGCGTATCCCGGGGCCGTAGAGCCCCTTTTTCTCTCTCTGTCAGCCCTCCCCTCCTTTCCGTCATATCTTGTTCCCCCGGAAACAGTGGAAAAATCCCCTGAGTCTGGTGCCCCGGCCTCTGGAGTGTGATAACACTTCTGTCTCTCTCTCCCCCGGCTCTACCCTTTCTTCCTCTTCAGGTGGGGGAAGTTGCCGCCACTGGTGTGGGTGTGAGGTTTGGGCCAGCCTGTTGGAGTAGCAGTGAGCTGGGACACGTCTGCGAACAGTGCCCAGTGATGGAGGTGGGGATGGTAATCCGTGTCCCCGACACTCCACAGGCCTCCCCCGCAAGAGCCAGGACATACCAAATACAAGGGTGGGGGGGGCATACAATACCAAGCCTTGGTGGATTCAGGTTGTAACCAAACCTCTCTTCATCAATGCTTGGTTCAAAATGGGGCATTGGATTCAAATAATAGGGTGAAGGTGAGGTGTGTGTGCACAGGAATATTTACGACTATCCTATTCTAATTCGGGGTCAAAAGCATAACATTGAGGCCGTGGTTATTCACCCATTCACTAATTTTGGTACTAATTGGCCAGCTTTTCCCGAATTGTTAAAGGGGTTGTGTAGATATTTCCTGCAATACAGTGGTATGATGTGGGATGTGCAATGCGCCGATGAGGGAGCCGGGGTCGTCTACGTCAGTTTGGCATCAGGATGGCGTAAGGGAGGGGGATGCCTCGGCTTCCCCAGCCCTTAGGGGAATTCCCTGCTGGGGATTCGAGTGATGCAGGACGCTCACACAAAAGAAGATACCCAGTTTTTAGTACCAAGGAGGTGTCGGGAAATGTTGTTCCAGGCGGCTCATCATAGTCCGATGGCAGGTCACTTTGGACATTGGAAAGCACTAAGCCATCTCATGGCCCATTTTTATTGGCCGGGCATTCACAGGGATGTTAGCCGGTGGCGTGTGACATGCCGTGATTGTCAGCTGGTGAATCCGCTGGCACTTCCGTTGATCGAGGTTCCCTTGACCTCATCGGGCCATTAGAATGGTCAGATCGCTTTGTGTTGGTTCTGGTGGAATATGCAATGCGATACCGGGAAGCAATGCCTCTTCGCAACATCAGAACATTCAGAATAATCTCCCGAGTGGGGATTTCGAAAAGAAATCCTCACTGACCAGGGCACTGCTTTCATGTCACATACACTACGTGAGCTGTATGAATTATTAGGTATTAAATCGATTGGGACAAGCATGTACCACCCACAAATGGACGGCTTTGTCAAACGGTTTAATAAGACCTTAATATGATTCATACATTCATGCATGAAGATGCTCGGGAATTGGACTAGGTGGCTGGAACCCCTGTTATTTGCAGTGCAAGAGGTCCTGCAAGCCTCCGGGGTTTTCCCAATTTTAATTATTATATGGCCATAAGCCCCATGGCTTGTTAGACATCATGAAGGAAAATTGGGAGGAGGGACCTTCACAAAGCAAAAATTAAATTCAATACGTTCTTGACCTTGGAGCAAAACTCCACACACTGGGGTGACTATCGCAGGAGAATTTGCTACTGGCACAAGAATGTCAGTCCCGTCTATATAACATGGAGCTCAGTTACAGGAATTTGCACTGGGAATTATTTCCCAGTGTAAATTCCTGTCCACATCGAGCTCTAAATTACTCGCAAAGTGGCAAGAGCCCTTCGAGGTCGCACAGGGAGTTGGGGATGTCGATTATGAGGTAGTGTGGGTGCGGCTCGTCAAATTTAACACCTCAACCTACTAAAACCATGGAGAGAGGTGGTCCCCATATCCTTGGTGACGGTAGTTCTGGAGAGTGAGGAGCTCGGCCCTGAGGTGAGTTTAAAAGCCAATCAGTTCACCCCGGTCCTTTTACGGAGACCACCTCTCGCCATCACAACTTACGGAGATTGCCATGTTGCAAAATAAAGTCTCTGACGTGTTCTCGCCTCTAAAGCACCACCTCGATACAACCCCCGGGGTAGTGGTACGTAGCCGTCCCTGCTGCTTACCCGAACACAAGAAACAAGAAGTACGGGAAGAATTAAAGGCAACAGCAAACCAGGTATGGTATCTGGGGTTCCACTTGGGTCATGGGCAGGTGCGACCTTAAATTGATAAAACCGTAGCGATCACAACCTGCCTGAGACCCCAAGACCAAAAAGGAGGTCAGACCGTTTCTGGGGCTGGCTGGCTACTATCGAATGTTTGTGCCTAATTTTTCCAATGTCACCAGCCCGCTGACTGATCTCACTAAAATGGGAGCCCCATACCTGGTCCAGTGGACTGAGTCCTGCCAACAAGCTTTCATGCAGGTAAACGCTTCACTTTGTGGTGGGCCGCTTCTGTATTCCCCTGATTTCCTTCTCCCTTTTGTTTTACAGACGGACACATTGGACAGGGGGCTGGGTGTTGTACTTTCCCAAGAGGTGGAGGAGCACCTGGTGTTGTACATTAGTCGAAAGTGCTCAATGAGAGAGACGAATTACAGCACCTTTGAGGAGGAGTGTTTGGCCATCAAGTGGGCGGTCCTCAGTCTCCGCTACTATTTGTTGGGATGAGCGTACACCCTCTGTTCAGACCACGCCATGCTTCAATGTCTCCACCGCATGAAGGATGGCAATGGCTGGGTCACCTGTTGGTGTCTGCACTCCAGCCATTTAATTTTGAGGTGGTCCACAGACCAGGAGCACTAACAGATGTCTGTCGCGGACTTCCTCTCTAGAAAACGGGGGAGTGGGCTGTCCGGACGGTTCTCCTGCCCTGAGACGGGCGGTGGGGGTATGTGGAGGTAAGAGCATGGTTGAGCGCCTGTCTTGAGGAGAGAAAGCGGTAAGGACATCCACTTGAGATGAATTGTGACTAATTACCATCTCTATCTTCACACTGAGAGTCGGGGGAGATAAAAGAACGGCCAGTTCACAAAGAGAGGAGGTAGAGACAGACAAACCTGAGTCTTCGTGTCTGTCCCCTGAGAGAGTGTTTTGTGTTGTGTGAAGCTGAAAAGCGGACTGTTTATTTAAGTGATGCTGAAAAGCCGTCTTTTGTTTTGAGGGAAGCATTACATCGATTGCTAGTTATTGGTGAATAAAGCGGACTCGTGAACTGTAGAAACCGGTTCCTGCTTCCTCTTTTATCTGCCCAACCTGAACCTTTGTTACACCATGTTTATACAAGTCTTTGTATTATCTACAACCACCCTAGATTTTTGATTAGGTGGAGTCATTAGTATCTAATTGCGAGCACCTGTCGGAATTATGGGACATTTGTGTGACATTGACATCACAAAGTCTGTGTGTTGTTCTGAGGGAGACTCGTATGAGTCGAAATGTTAACCACATGGTTTGAGATTAAAATGTTGGAGCAGTGAACAAGTGTGCAAGTATTTTTTATCATGATACTGGAATAAACCTTAATTTTCATATATACCATGATAGCGATATTCAGACTATGGTGTATTTAAATGCTACTCCAATGCATTTGAAAGAGAAACATGTTACTACTATGGCACACAAAAAACTAAACAAAATATTGTAAGATAATAATGTCTCTGTCTTTTTGCCTCAGGACTTTAAAGAGCAAGTCCTTCACCATGTTGCCACCATCCTGCTGATTAGTTTCTCATGGTGTGTGAACTACATCAGAGCAGGGACACTCATTATGCTGGTGCACGACGCCTCTGACTATCTGCTTGAGGTAATGGAACATCTGAAGAACAGTAGATTGTCTCAAAGCCTCAACTTGAAGTTACACTTTGGTTCAATAGGAAAATAGTTTTTAAAGTACAAAAAAAGTTTATTTACAAACGAACATCAAATGAAAGCAGTGATTGTTAAAGAACAGTTCACCCAAAAATGTATTAATTCTCTCATTATTTACCAAAATGTAACTTTTTATTTGACTGTACATCTTGCCATTGCTGTCTCTAGGCATGATCATGATTTCAAGCTCGATTATACTTCCTAGTGTTTGGCGCATGGGCAGAGTTTTAGATTGTGCTAGGAAGTGTATTCAAGCCTGAAGTCATGATCGCCAAAGAGACTGCTGTCAAGATTTAAATTGAAAAATGAGTTATATTTAGGTCTGTTCTCATCTAAAATCTATTGGATCACTTCAGAAGACATGGATTAATCCTCCTGAGTTTTATGGATTACTTTTATGCTGTCTTTTTGTGTTCAAAATTTGTAATTTTGGGTGAGCTGTTCCTTTAATTTGGAAAGTTTTCCTTTTAATCACAAGGTTTGTCATTGGTCACAGTTTTTCAGAGTTGAATTGCAGAGTATCATTTTTGCCTTCTGTTAGTTAGTTTTAGTTTGTAAAGTCATGCTGATCTCGTAAATGGGAAAAGCAGTTTGAGTAAATCTACTAGTCTGTTATCAATGCAGTCTCTCAACACTGACCCCTAGTGATGATTCTGTCTAAGTCTGCAAAGACAAATGTTTCATTTGTCTCTGTTTCCTAAAACAGTCTGCCAAGATGTTTAACTATGCTGGCTGGAGAAAGACGTGCAACTACATATTCATCATCTTTGCTGTCATCTTCATCATCACCAGACTCATAATCCTCCCATTTTGGTAAATTGGATTATTTTTTGTATTTTGATCACAAAGGTTATTGGATTCCATTGCATAGTTCAGAAATGAAATTCTGATTGGAAATGTAGCAGTTTATTGAACATTTGGGTCTTCTAACAAATTGCTGTTATTAAAGCAATAACCCACTAGAAGCGGCATTACAGTGGTTTTAGCATGCATATGTGGTGTTCAGTACCCTCTTGTGGTAAAAATACTGTTATGCTCTTGAGGCTTATTGCTTTAATTGCTTTAATGATAAATCATTCTAAATATTGTCTCACAGTATGGTAGAATTACCACTCTTTAATTATGTTGAAAGTTAACTCCATATGCCTTTTTCTCTTCATTAGTAGCTAAATGTTAATCTCTCTCTCTCTCTCTCCCCCTATTTCTCTTTTAGGATCTTGCATTGTACCTGGGTGTATCCGGTGACTGTATATCCTCCATTCTTTGGCTATTACTTCTTCAACGGGCTGCTGTTTGTGCTGCTGTGTCTGCACATCTTCTGGGCTGTACTCATCCTGCATATGGCCATCAAATTCCTGCCAGGCAATGTGAGTTGCACATTATCAGACACGTGCAAGGTTATTTTAACTAGGGGTCAACCGATAGTGAATTTTGCAGATACCAATAACTAAAGTGGTGGAAAGTGCTGATAACCGATTATTCGGCCGATAGTCATTTTTAATGATAATTATAAAATTTTAAAAATATTTGTAGTCTTTCCTTCCTCTGTCGGGCACAGACACAGAGAGGGTACAAGAGTCAATCCTAGATGCATTTTAGTTGTTTAACCAAAAGAAGAAAAAAATAAATAATATAAAAATAATTACCAGACCAAAAATTACAATTTTGTGCATAACATGCATCTTTTAACTATAAATAAGCCCAGAACACACCAGTGACTCTTATTTTTAAATGATGGAGACTTAACTCCGTTACAATACTCTATATTAAGGTTTTTACCAAATTATAGCTTTTTAATAGCCTATATATTTCACCAGATGAGGTGTTCTGTATTTCACCAGAATAAGAAGAATATAATTTTTTTTCCTTTTTATTCACAAGAGATTAAGTTGGAGACAGATATAACAAATCCCCACAAGGTGTCACTGACTGTTCAGGCCGCTGTTATTCTGTAGAATGGGGGGGAAAAAATGTATCTACAATTATATGTATAAATCCTTACCTATAACCAATAGTTCCAAAATGCAACTACTGATACCGATTATTCGGTAAAACCAATATATTGGTCTATCTCTAATTTTAACCTCTAAACAACAGTGTTAGAAATTGTCTGCCCATATAACTCAACATTATTATTCATTCTATTGCACTTTGACTGCTGTATTTATTGTAATTTAATTCTAATATTTAAATCTGGCCCCACTGATATTATAAACAGAGGCACACAGACCATAATTAGCCTACATTATCAATGGCAGTTACATGTTTATACTTATACTGTTAAAGTGTATTTATGTATAAGTCAGTGAGGAATTTTTTTACTTTTAATGTTACATTTCTTCAAGCATGAAGTTACTAGGAACAAGGTTGAAATATCTGCAAAATGAAGTTACAAATGGTTCTCTTTCATCATCTCGTGTTCGAGATCCACCTATGGGAAGGGCATCTGTACCTGACCTCTGCAGAAGCATCCAATTGCACCAAGTCTGTCATGACAGACAGAAGCATGTGACCTATGGTCGGTAAGGACCCACCCCCTTACCTAAGAGCATATAACGACCTGCACGCGCTGCTGCTCTTCAGTTGACATTCGCTTCTCGCGGCCTCCCTTTTTCTCTCAGCTTGGTTGGAATTTGACTTTCATTAATTTGTCTACAGGAGGACACATCGCTCAGATCAGTCTCCGCCAGACATGACTGTCTTGTTTCAGCCAGGTTAGCCGTTTCCTGTTTATTGCAAGCCGCCCACACTCATTTATAGCTTTTCTCTCTCACCGCTTCCCCTGCTCCACGGCTGCGCGCCATGGATTTTACGGAGTTTCGGCCTAATATGGCATTTTCCAAACCTACGGCTTCCTCCGTGGTCAACCTATCGCGTGCCTGCCCGGCCGCGTGCGGTGCTCTCATTGCATCCAGAGACCCTCATCCTTTCTGTGTCATGTGCATGGGTCTCAAACACGCGGAGGAGGCTCTAGAATTTCCGGAAAAATGTAGCCACTGCCTGGCGCTGCCTAAAAAACTCCGGCGCCGGAGGCTCAAGGTTGCCGCTACCCAGTGCTCCGACCTCGAACTCTCCGACTCTGATGGGGGAAACGGTAATGACGACGCACTCCTGGGTCCCTCCCGGGGCGCAGGCTCTCTTTGCTGGGCCGATCAAAATAACCCTGTGTTCCCTGAGGTCATTCTCAATGAACCGACTGGTTCTGGTGACGAAGACGATGCGGGCCTTCTCGAGGGTTCGGAGGACGAGGAGGCCATCCCGTCTTCCATGACTCCCCAGGCTAACGCCCCCGTGGCCCTCCTCCAGTCCATCCTCATCAAGGTTTGTGAGCGAGCGGCCGCTCGCCTCAATATCGAATGGCCAGCCCTACAAAGTGCCACTAACCAAGAGAGGGATGTGAACGATGGGAAACTCCTGGGACCCCCTCCCGGCCCGGGAAAACAACTTCTCCCTGTCCTCCCTGCATGTGCTAAGCATATGAGGTACTTGGAAGGAGATTGTCACTGTCAATGACCTTGTTCTCCGTAATGCCCGTCAGGCCGTCCAAGCCTGCGGGCGCTCTATGGCTTTCTCAGTGGCCGGAGAACGTGCGCTTTGGCTTAATCTCTCAGGCCTCCCTGACAGTGAGAAGCGTTGCATTGCGGGTGCCCCTGTAGAGCCTTGCGACGATAAGAAAAAGGAGGACGAAGCGCTTAAATTATGCCTTCCTTGGAAAGCGGCACCACGGTAGGCACCCCCCCGCACGACCACACAACCCCTCTGCCTCTCTATTTCCGCTTGTCATTTTGGGTTTGACGGCTCAACGGCAGGGCAGCACCCCCTCATTTGTAGATTTATGAAGGGTGCCCGCCATTCTCTCCCAGTTACTAGGAGAACTGTTCCTGAGTGGGACCTCTCTATGGTGCTGGAGGCTTTGTCATCCGCATTTTGAGCCCCTGGGAAGCATTTCCCTAAAATTGCTGTCTTTCAATTGTGGCCTTAGCATCAGCTAAACGTGTCAGTGACCTGCATGCACTCTCTGTTCATTCCTCGTGCACTAAATTCTCTCTTAGTGGATATAAGGTTTTCCTTAAGCCTAACCCGGCCTTTATGCCAAAATGTTTCCCAGCATTCTCGTGTGAGGTAATGGAGCTTTCCGCTTTTCACCACCCTCCTTTTTCATCTGCGGAGGATCAGGGGCTGAATGGTCTGTGTCCGGTCCGTGCCCTGCGGGCTTACTTGGATAGGACCAGTGCTTTTCGGAAGAGTAATCGGCTCTTTATCTCTTGGGGCCCCCCCTCACTCGGGAAATCCCATTTCTAAGCAATGCCTCTCGCATTGGCTTGTGGAAGCTATCATTTTGGCTTATGAATCTAGGGGAGTGCTGCCTCCAGAAGGCATCAGAGCCCACTCCACAAGGGGCATGGCCACCTCTTGGGCTCTGTTCAGGGGAGTTTCAGTGCAGGACATCTGTTCTGCTGCCAGCTGGGCTTCTCCCCATACTTTTGTACGTTACTACCAGCTGGATGTTACCAGGACCTCGATAGTTCATTCTGTCTTGGGGGTGGGTTCTTCATAGCCCCTCCCCTGTTAGCTCCTTAATTATATATATATATATATATATATATATATATATATATATATAATTAAGAAAAAGGGGTTATGAGCCAGTTGGCCGTGCACATTCATGTCACCAAGCATGCATTAACATTCCTGCCTGGGTGTTGTCTTTGCTTCAGGGATGCCATGTGTGTGATTATGGGACGTGTCAAGCACCGCCTCTTAGGGGCGACCATTCCCTTAACTGGCTTGCAGGACCTCACTGTGAGTGTATTGTGCAATTGGGGAGCTGTCAATATCTCCCATAGGTGGATCTCGAACACGAGATGATGAAAGAGAACAATAGGTTAGTCGCGTAACCCCGGTTCTCCGAAACATCGAGTCGAGAGATCCACCAAGCTTGCCCCGCTTGCTGCACGAGAAGCGAATATACTTACTTAGGAGCAGCAGCGCGTGCAGGTCGTTATATGCTCTTTGGTAAGGGTGTGGGTCCTTCTGTCTGTCTAGCCAGACTTGCTGCAATTGGATGCTTCTGCAGAGGTCGGGTACGGATGCCCTTCCCGTAGTTGGAACTCTCCACTCAATGTTTCAGAGAGCCGGGGTTACGAGAGTAACCTATTGTTTCTGTGTGATTTAAGCTGAGTTAATCACATATAATATTGAGAAGTATGGGGGATTTCAATACACTGCTCGACCTTCAAGAACTGTAAAAATGCATAAGCTGAAAGCTCATCAGAGTTAATTTGTCACGCTGCAGAATATTGTAGAGGATGAGAGGAGTGACCGAGAAGAAACAGACTCTGAGGGCGAGGAGGAAGAGGATGGTGAGAAAGACAGGAGAGCACCGGTGAAAAATGGGCCAGTGCAGAACGGGCCAGTGCAGAACGGGCCAGTGCAGAACGGTCACATGCCCCTAAACAACAACCATCACCGCAAGACTGAGTGATGGTAAATGAGATGAGAGAGGAGGTACAACACTCCTCTTCACATGTACACATGGACAAGACCAACATAATAAAGAGAGGGGTGATAGATGGATTGACAAAAGACCTAGAACACAGACTTCCTTAAAAAACAAGGAAGGAAAAAAATATTACCCTGCTCGCAAAATTTCCAATAACACTATTAACAGACCGTTAGCATCTAAAAAAAATTCTATGCCAAAATGCAAAAGCTTTTCAGAAGAATTAGGATTTCTATTAGTAGTAAATCCAACATTCACTTGCTTTACTGGAAATATTTTCCCCAGTGTATTTTGTGTTTAGTGCCTTATTACAATTCCTACTTCTGTCACACTGAGTGTCTTACATTTTATTTGCTGTTTGTCTTTCTGGGCATCACACACACACTACTAAAATCTCTTTTTAGTTGTCAGGTAGGCATTTTTGCACATTTTTGCTGGTCAACAGATTTTCAACGTTCAGTGCTTGACACCATATTGAATTTCATATTCATGAATCAAACTGGAATTTTTTGAGTTTAGTTTGTAGGTCGCTTTCATTTAGAATCACAGTCTTACCAATTGACCTTTTACTCACCTGCCTTGTGTGCACACGTGACCTTCGTGAAGCAATTGTGGATACTGCCAAGGGCCTCTGTCACTCCTCTTTTCGCAATACAGTTGCACTATTAAACTTTATTGACCCGTTACTGCTACACTACCACCTTAGAGAGATTCAAAAACTAGATTGCACGGTTCAGTTTAGACGAACCATGATATTCGATCCCAGAGGCGCTTAATCAACGTGTTGCCTTTTGCATGTAAAGTTTGTCCAGTGTCTTCACTGTATTGTCTGTTAAGAAGCAACAAAAAGTGTTTCAGAAAATCTCAAATTTAATATTTCTGTTTCTGTAAGTTTGTGTTTCCTGTTCATTTCTTCATGTATTCTTGAATATTAGAAGTTGGTTTTTCTTTTTTAAAATATTCGTAAAGCCTCTATTTGTTCCTGTATTTTATAGATTTGTTTTTTTTCTCCATGTTGTTCCTTTTAAAAAAAAATTTTAATTTAAGGTCAAGATTTTTTCAACAAGACTTGATTATGATGGTGCCTTGATCCCGTAACACAATAAATAAATATAAAAGATCATTCTGACTATATATCTCGCAATTCTGAGTTCATTTCTCACAATTGCATGATATAAACTCACAATTGTGAGAAATAAAGTCTCAATTGCAAGGTTCTATAGACTTTATTATTGTAACGTGTTCTATGTAATGAGGAAGCGGGAGATGGCGTTTCCAACTCAGGAATGTCACTTTTTACTGATGCACCAAAATAAAACGTGTTCGCTTTAAGCATAACGGAGAAGCTTCAATTGAACTCAAATAATGGATTGCAGCAGCCAACACACAAACAGCATCGGATGTCTGTCTCACTCTCTCTCCACACTCTGAGGTCTGGCCCCTTTTATTTCCCCCGTCTCTCACTGCGGACACAGAGTAATTCCCAGCAATACATCTCTGGTGAGAACCCTTACCGCTTACTCTCTTTTCAGATGAACGCGCAACCATGCCCTCGCCTCCACAATTAGAGCTCATAATTTTAGTTTACACAACGCAATTGCAACATATCTTGCTGTTGCCACTTTATTTCTCATTATTACGAGATATAAACTCGTCATTTAGTTTATCGAGGAATTGAGACTTTTTTTTTGCAATCGCAAGAAATTAATTTAAAAATTCGCAATTATGAGTTAAATTCTCAAAATGCATATAAAAAAAGTCCAAGTTTAAATTTCGCAAGTGCAACTTTATTTCTCGTTATTACTATATATAAACTTGAAATTTTGTTTATCTCGCAGTTGTGACAATATTTCGCAAATGCAAGAAATAGTTGAAATTGCAAGATACAAAGACGCAATTGCGAGTTTAAATCTCAAAAAAAAGTTTATATTTCACGATTGCAACTTTATTTCTCGCAATTCTGAATATCTACATTTATGTACAAATTTTCAATTTAGTTTATTGTGCAATTGATAATTTCTATCACTATTGCAAGTAGTTGAAATAGTCGTGCAAGTTGTTAAGTTTTATTTTATTACATTTCAAAATTATTAATTTGTATTACGCAATTGCATCATAATATCTTGCAGTTTTGACTTGCTTGCAATTGTTATAAACTGTTATAAAGTCACAATTGTGAGTTATAAAGTCATAGTTACCTCTTTTATTTATTTATTTTTTTATTCCATGGTGGGATCCGGCTTCCATACATAATTTATGCAGTAAAAGATGGACATTTTTGAAACAAAGTACTTGGCAGGAGAACTTTAAGCCAATGTTTTTGTCTCTTCCATTTTTATGATGAATGATTACATTTTAATAATCAGTATTTGGTACTGGATGCACTTTTTATGTGGTGTTGATATAAAGACTGTAAAATGCATTATTATAATTATTCTGTTATTGGCAAACTGTTTGGCATAATTGAAATCTTGGTTTGCAGTTTGGATTCTGATTCCGTTGTTTTCAAAAAACAAAAATCCATTTTGGAATTTGCCCGATATGTACTGTAGATATGTACTGTTTGCTCATTATCTACAATTTTACATGAGATCATGTTTAAGCTAAAGTGCTCGATTCAACAATGTGGTCAGGTGAAACATCCTCCTTTCACACGATCTCTTATTATTAGTTTAAATGTGTAGTGTACTCACTGAAAAATAAAACCTGTCATAATTGACTCAACCTCACGGTTTTTCAAACCCATATGTTTTTCTTTGGAGTTTATAACAACATGAGGGTGAGTAAATGATAACAGAATTTTTTTTTTGGACTTTGGGTGAACTATCCCTTTAAATGACAGGTTTACAAATTGTGGTCCAGTATTTTTCTTCAATGTCAGTGTCAATACAGGTGCTTATTATGTAGAAATTCATTTTTGCAAGTGGAACGGGACATCTGGATTGGCTTTACAAAGTTATTTTACATTTCCAAATATTTTCGCAAGTGCCTTATTTGTAAATGTATATTTGTGTTGCTTGTCTGTGCTTTCCTCACCTCAACATTTCTTAAGATTAAGATTTTCATCTTTTCAGACTTTTTTCATCCTTCCCTCAGTTTCTTTATCTCTCCTCTGTTTACATCCACACAATCACATTCATCTATTCTTACGGCCCAGTGCCAAGACCAATTTCCCCCGTTGTGTCCTGTCAAATGTGGGTCCACTGCAAAAACATTAAAAAAAATTGATCAGTGTCCCAACTGCCAGTGTTTTTATGTTGTATTTTGTATTGTCATTATTCAAAGATGTAAGATAAAGGTTCTTGTGGGTGACAGACATCTTTGGTGTGGTGTGCTTGTTTTTGAAATAGTTTTTCACACTAGAATATCGTCCAAAAACTCTTTTACATTATTTGTGTTTATGATGATGTAGATTTCACAGAATATAAAATACTGCTGTATGTGTTTTTCAAAAATTGTTCAGA